>CM067507.1:22865529-23128029 GCA_034509495.1 Acestrorhynchus altus
CAGCGAAAAGACAGAGAGTTAGATCAACAGAAAGGGAGATGGAAATGGGGGTCGTTTCAGTATCCCCATTTCCTTCATCCGTTGTGAAGAAGTCGATGCTTGGTTAGTCTCGTTCAGCCCAGAACTTCATCGCACGTGGAGTCGTAAGGAAGTGCAGGTCAGAAGGGGCCTCTTGCGTGACCTCCACCATTGCCTCCTCCTGCACCTCCACCTCCGCCGCTGCTGCTGCTGGCGCTGAGGGTTGCGGAGCGGCCCGGGGGCTGCGGCTGTGGCGCGCTGCCTCCAGCACTGCTGCCGCTGGTGCATAAGCTCCGCGCGGTGTAGTGGCAGCTCTTGCTGTACTCGGCAGTCGTCTCCTCGCGCTTAAGCGAGAAGATGCCGCTGAAGCTCAGCGGGGGTGGCGGTGGACTGAGCGCGCTCTCAAAGGGCGGGCTCGCGCACTCGGGCGACGCGCTCTCGTAGAAGCCTCGCACGCGCGCCGCAGGCCTTCACGTACGGCCTGAAACCTGGCACTGTCTTGGTGGTGGTGGTGATGATAAAGGTGATGCGGATGGTGATGGTGGTGGTGGCCGCCGATGAGCGCCCTGGCTTTACACGGCCGCAACAGCCACAGCCGCTGCCGCCGCCGCCGCCTGCCTCTCCGCGCGTGGTAAGCCGCGTACACTGCGTCGTAAGGAGACCTGGTGGACGAGAAGGACGAGTCTGCGCCGGGCTCACCCACGAAGCTGCGCGCGTTCAGCTGCAGGCAGCCGGCCACCAGGTTAGTGGTGGGCTGCGATAGCCTTGCACGGTGTGTGCACGAAGCTGAAGGTCAGGCCCGCTTGCCCCGTGCTCAGGATCTCCGACAGAGCCCAGATGTAGTTCTTGGCCAGGCGCAGCGTCTCGATCTTGGACAGCTTCTGCGTCTTGGAGTAGCATGGCACCACCTTGCGCAGGCTGTCCAGCGCGTTGTTCAGGCCGTGCATGCGGTTCCGTTCGCGCGCGTTGGCCTCCATGCGACGCAGCTTCACGCGGATCCATGCGCTCTTTGGTCAACGACGTGCTTCTTCTTGCGGGCCTCTCCGCCGCGCCGGCCCCCCTCCGACCTCTTCCTCGTCCTCGTCATCGTCCTCCTCCTCCAACTCCGCCTCAGGACCCTCGTCCCTCTCGTCGTCGTCCCGCTCCGACTCGTCGTCCTCTAGAGCTTTCAGCGCGTCTCTCGCCTTCTTCTTGAAGGCGCCGCCGTCTGCGCACTCCCGGGGGAAGTTCGCCACAAACTGCGCGTCCATCATCGCCGGCTCGTCGAAGGGTAAAGTCAGCATGGCAGGCTCGCTTGGGGATGCTGGACAACAAACAGAGGGACAGAAAGAAGCACGAGACGCACTGAGTGACGTGACTGCAGGCGCTCAAGCACGCTCTTCTCTGCCTTTGCAAACCAACAGAGTAGCTCCTGCGCAACGCATTTACCAAACGTGACCACTGCTGGACTGGCTGTCCTGACTTGCATATATGTGGATAATCAAGGTCAGCACAGGTGGGATCACTGGGAAAGGGACATGCACACACTCACTCTCTACACACACACACACCATACACCCTGGAGTTGGAGGAATTCCTGTTCATGCAGGTCCTGCTAGATCAAATGACCAATTCAAAGGACATAAATAACCTAAATGACCACTGTAATTGGGACTGGTTGACTGGTCAAGCACAGATGTCAGATTCAAATCATATAAATCAGAATGTAAATTCCTATCAGCCAACAGACTCAGCTCAGACAATCACACACTGGCAGCTAAACACACAGTCTGCCTGTCTACCACCTTAAACCTGTCTCATCCCCTCTTTGCAAACCAATTGTTTATTCCACAGAATAAGGGAGGGGGGCTGGCATAGGCATCTATTAACACAGAACATGCACACACACACACACACACACACACACACACACACACACACACACACACACACAGGTTTTCGTTTGTACCTGTTTCTTTCCTTTTTTCTGGTGAGAGGTCAACAGGCAGTCTCCATGTCCCTCGGCGTCTTCAACTTTGTCTGCGCTTATCTGGGTGTGTGTGTGTGTGTGCTATCTGTCACATGCGCGCGCGTGTGTGTGTGTGCTATGTGTGTGTGTCAATGTGTGTTATTAATACTACCCTTGCGCTCTCTCTTCTCTCGCCTCCCCGCCGCTCTCTTTCGCTCTCGCAAATGACACTGATGCCAACTGCCCAGAGCTGGTGCACCCGTGCTCCGCTGACGTCACGTAGCCACGGTTATCGTGATTCGGTCCCAGGGGGACGTGGTGCCTCCTGATCATCTGGCGTACCAACAACGGAGCAGCACTGGCACAATAATAATAATAATAATAATAAAAAGCCCAGAAGCAACAGAGCACAGCCATAATCCCAGATGACGTATTGGTAAAGGCATCTTTTGAAAACTGATGTGATGTAACCATGGATGTAACGAGAGAAAGAAGCCCAGATGATATATCCACACACGGAACAAATACAGGAGTTATTTACATATTTCTGTTTACATTCTGGTAATGAAGGATCAACAAAGCAGTGATGGGCATTTACTGGGGACCTGTTTGTTACTTTAGGCAGTTGAAGCTGAGCAAAAAATAGTACAGTCGAATGTGCTCTGGTTTAGGGCACCCAGAGGTAACCAAATGTAGAAAAAATTAGTTACATTGTTTTTTTAGCTAACAAGTGATTCTTCATTTCTGGTACATCCAACCGATACTGTGATCATTTACTGCTGTCAAGTTAACTACAGATGTTTTATTGATTCTTGATAGGTTGCAAAATACAACTACAAACTATAAGAGCAATACAACAGTATGTTATTATTGGAAGCATTACTGTCACAACTACACTTTATTTACAATGCTCTGAATCTCAACATTCCTACATGGTTGTTGATTTGAATTCATGATCCCACTCACACTTTACCTTTACAAAAGTGTTTTTCCCCCCATGGTGGTGCTCTTTAGAACCATGAACCATTTTGTTGTGTTATTTTAGTGGTAAAATTTTTTGAACAGCAAAAATAAACAGTCAAATTGCTTGATGACAGCAAGTGCTGGATGATTGATAGTTCTTGTCTGCTTGGGTCAAATCCATCAGGGCATTTGCCAACTGGCTGAGCCTGGGCTAGTTCTCACCACCAGGGCCATTCAGAGCTGACTCTGAGCTGAATGTCATGATGAAAGCAAGATGTTTGAGCCACAGAAACCAGTCAAAAAGCTGAACTCAGGAGACACTGATAAGATAAAATGAGAGGAATATAAATTTTAATTCAAGGCTTACCTGGGAAACAAATGAGTGCAGTTCACACTTGTGGACTGTCTGTGTGTGTGTGTGTGTGTGTGTGTGTGTGAGTGTGTGTGGTGAGTGAGGTGGTGGTGAGGTGAGAGAGACGGAGAGAGAAGAGAGAGAGAGAAGAGAAGAGTGAGAGAAAGAAAGAAGCATTTGGTTCTTTGGAAGTAGAAAGGTCTGAATCAAATCCAGACCACCTGATAACTTCAGAGAGCAACTGAGAGAGGGTGAGCAAAAGAGAGAATGAAAAGGAGTAAGGATAGGATAGGATAAGATAGGATAGAACTTTATTGATCCCTTGGGAAGGGTTCCCTCAGGGAAATTAAGGTTCAGAGAAAAAGACATAATTTAGTAAGAAAACACTATATAAATATAAATAATATAATATAGAAGACTATATATATATATATATATATATATATATATATATATATATGTATAATATATATATATATATATATTGCATGAGAAGAAAAAGAGAAAAACAGTCAGTAGGAGAATTGTGCATTATTATTATTATTGCATTTGAAGATAAGTGAGACAGAAGGAGGGATGGACAGAAAAGAGGACAGAGACAGCAGAGAGAGAGAGAGAGAGAGAGAGAGAGAAATCAAGGAAGAAGAAGGTGAGAGAACAAGGAGAAGGTGGAAGAAAGAGATGAGAAGTGTTAGCTGGAGTGACTGTGCATATGGTCATTTCTTGTGGCTCAGTGGGCAGAGCTGTGACTTTTTCCTTGCTGAGACATGACACCCATACATTCCATTATTAGTGGGAGCTCATATAGTATGCACGTAGACACTCCTTTCGAGCCCCTCATTTGTATTCATCAGAGACCCAAGTTCCTGAAGAAATGCCACAGATGCTACCCTGCTTAGATTTGAAAAACAGTCTAGAAAATGTAAATTGCACATACATGACAGGCAAAAGCACACATGCATTCCTTGAAGGTTTGTGATTATTCTGTTATTTACCAGATGTCACGATATCACATTACAAGGATAAAACCAGACGTTTTCCACACTGAACTGAGTGGATTGTCATAATGCACATATTTAGTGCTTTAAACTTGCAATTAACTTACCAAATTAAAGGAAATATGCATGATTTCAGTTAATTTAACTTTTTGTAAATTCCAGTGAATGTTTCCACTTTTATCCACTGAACTCTATGGTCTGTCTGCCAGACTGGAAAAAAAGATCAGTGTTGATGCTGCAAATGAGAGACAGGCATGTTGACCCAACAATTCCAGCAGGGCTGTTCCTGCTTGTGCACAGGTGGGAGAGAAAGGAGGGACAGGGGGTGTGAAAACATATTGTACACACAAGTAGAGATGGCAGAGAAACAGCCAAAGAGGAAAATGTCAGACTGTCAAAACCTTTTTTTGGTCTGGAAGCCAGTGAATTTGAGGGGTGGTGACGGCAGTGGTGAGATTGTGGTGTTGTTGAATTTAAATATCAGCAGTTGTTCAACAGTCATTTTCTAGAATCATGCTCATTTTGTTTAATGTCAGAGATACACTATATGGACAAAATTATGGACACCTGCTCATTCGACATTGTTTCTGCTGAAATTTAATAATACAGGAGGCTTTATACCCCATCTAGCCTATAAAGCCATTGGGCATGGTGCCAACAGTTTATGTTTATTTGCTACAGAGTCCTATTCTTTTGGCAGGACTTCTCTACAGAGACTAGACAACCTGTGTGAGTGCAATTACACATTTGTGTGAGCAACCCAAATAACTGAATGCATTCATAAGGTGTCTACAAAAATTTGGACACAGGGTTGTTAGCCCATGCTAATTTAGATATGTATATTTAAATATATAATGAATTAAAAACTGCATTATAGTGGTAGCAATTTGTACTTGACTGGTGGGTATCTGTAGGTTATTGTTGTAATATAATACAGACTAACCTAAACACATAACAACAACAACAACAACAAAATAAATCCCCCCACACACACACACACAATCACCCACCCTCCATGCCTCCAGCTGGTGGCCAGACTCTGGTCCCGTACCAACATCTGATGGGTCAAACTTCCCATTTCAGACTAATCACTTGACTGCACCAGTGCAAATGCAAATATGCAAATTCATATTAATTAATTACTCTGTTAATTAGTTCTCTGGTCTTTTTGGGCAATAAATCATTGTGCAGGAGAAAGGAGAGAGTGCAGGCCCAGCCCCATTTCACATAAAAAATTTAGCATGCACACTTCGAAATAGACTCTGCCTGCTGCCAAAAAAAGAATAGAGGGAAAAATTGCTCCCTCCACAAAGAAAAAGAAATGGCGACTGAAGTTGATGCCTGCTCCCCACTGCAACTTGAGCCTCAGACCTAACAGACCAAAAGAGCTGGAATGGGACTTTACATGCAGAACTCACATGTCAGACATGCTGTCTGCCAGTGATTTGAACTTTATTATCAACTTTTGAAGACAGAGGGGATGCCAGGCCCAGGCTGTAAATGAAGGCAGTGATGTTCTAGTCAGAGTGGCATACACACACACACACACACACACACACACACACACACACACACACACACACACACACACACACACACACACACGTTCATTGAGATCGGCAGCTCTGCTAAAGATGGCCTTTTGAGTCTCAGCTGCCTGTTTAACCCTACCACTAACCATTCTAGGGGGTGTGAACCTATACTACTGGGAAACAGGAATTGTAGTGGGAAACTATCATGATATAAGGATATGATATGATTTTTGTATTTTATTATGTGCAGCAATTATAAATAAATACCAAAAAAAAGATTTTTTTTTATATTTGGAAATTATGACCTATAGGATAGAACAAACTGCTTGTATGTTTTCCATATCTCACTTTTAATGTGAGTAAACTCTAGTTTGATGTTCCAGTGATAAAATATGATAAACTAAAAGCAGAAGTGTCAACACAGAGAGGTACCCAGGTGTAAGGCTGTCACTGTGTTAATGGTTAGACAGTGTGGCCCATGAATAATGCATGGATTTTTTAAAAATGTATAATGTAAATATCTCAGAGGAGGAGGAGGAGGAGGAGAAATGCATGCAGTGGAAACTGTTGCTTTAAAACACATTTCTATTTTTACCTAAGCAATGTGCCATCTTGAGTCAGGTTGGATATTTTGCAGTATATAATTTCTTCTGTGATTATTTATTTGCATCATGCTTATTGTGAATGCAATTTAAGACCTTATTAGAAAATAACAAGTGTAATTCCTTGACATCAGAGAATGGAAAGGAGATTAAAAACATAAAATTCACAACACTTAAATTTAAAAAGAAATCAGTAAGCAAATAACAAAGCAAAGGCACAAAAATCACAAATTACATGGAATGGTTTATACATGGAAGTGATAAACCATGAAACAAACACTTTTTTCTTCGAAGGAGAAAGCCCTAGTCAAGCTGGAAAAGTAGTAAAACACAAAAGCAACTTTAGGACTTCAGAAGAACATGGCACTGTTAATTCTGAAGACATCACCACCAGAGTTATTGAAATATGGGCTGCTGTGCAATCCAGGTCTTATGACCACAACTTTTACTGTTCCAGTGTCTACAGAAGGGCACCTGAAACTTGCTGCACGATGAAGGAAACACTGGGGAGGAAAATTGTAGCCCATGCTATGCGAACCACATTTTCTCATCATGTATTTTCTCAAAAATAAACTGGGCTACTTCAGCTGACAACCAAACTGCAGCTAAACACACATCCAATCAAATCAAATCAAATTTTACAACTGATGTCACAGAGCAGATTTACAGAAATCAAAAATGAAGGTGAACAACACGTGAAACAAAGGATAAAGGCATAAACCCCACAGCGAGCAAGCCAAAGGGCAACAGTGGCAAGGAAAAACTCCCTCATGGAAACATCAGAAGGGAAAGTGCCAGCCAAACCCAAGTAAGTGAGTGTGGCAAGACTAAAGGCCATCCCAGCTACAGTCTCTTCAGATTGTTAATATCAGATCACACTGAGAGGACACAAGAAGAGGAGAGAGCAATACTATCCAACAAGACAAGGAGTGGCTATATTAGTCAGCAAGGGAAAATTAGTTCTTAATTTGGGGAAAGATTCTCCAAAACATCAGGCAGGTCTTGTGGGGTGTTGCTGGAATGCAGTGGTCAATGCTTAATAAAAGTGATCAAAGACAGGACTACAGGTAAACCAATGACAATGTCAATGGCAAGCTAAGGCTTATTGATGTGATCTATGGTAAACCCACCTGACAACTAACAAAACCTAACTCTTAGAACACAAAATCCACACTTTATGGGCAGCTACATGCTGTTTTGTAGGCTTCATATGTCAGGATCAAAGTAACCTTCAGACAGGATACACATATCATTAACTACAAGACTATTCCTAATCATCCTATCTAAACATGGTGGTCTCATCAATGTCATCTCAGTGAGCAATCCAGTTTGAATTAAATCCCAGTTTATTTGCCAAAGAAGCCTTTCAGTGCATGTTTACTGCTCTGTCCATGTGTACAAGCTCAACCTGCATTCAGACTCAGTGTGAGGGGCTAATGATTTCACGGTCTCAGATATTGGGTTAAAGAGGAAAATGAGAAGTAAGGGGCTGTTTGCTTTCTCTTTAGCATAGTGTTCACATTTCAAAATAAAAGGCACAATACTGTTAAATAAATAAATAACAAAAATAAAAAACATTCAGGTCCGTCTGTAAAGAACTTATTATAAATATCCTTGTCAATCTAATCATTACAAATAATCAAAAGTCTTGCATTTGATACTCAAATCAAATTCCAACAGGAATTCTGAGAGTAAAGTGTTTGCGGTCCTTATAAACAAACAAAAGTACATTTTTTATCAAAACATGGCTAAATTCCTACAAATATGTAATATATTAATATTTACATTTCAAATGAAGACAAATCTGAGTAGCCTATGATCCACTGTCTCCAATAAATTTTGGTGAATAAAAGTACACCAAAGTTTGAAAATATCCCACAAAATTAGCATAGGGTTCTAAAGGACATTTTTGTGCCAGGCATCACAGGACATTTTCACAGGTCTCAAGAAGTCCAAGTTAAGCTGGTGGTACTAATGTTATGGATGATATTGTGAACATCAAATAACAACTTAAAATACACAATAAATTCTACTTCAGGTGTGCTGAATTGTTTTTATCCTGACGTGTGGGGGATATATCTAACTGCTTAAATTTCACCCATTAGTATTGTACTCCAGGGAATGTATAGCAGAACGCTGTGTATGTGTGATTGCAAGGGAGGAGGAAAGGGACTCGTAGTGCCAGGAAATGTTGATGTGGATGTTGTTGATACTGGGGCTGTGCCAGATATGTCCATCAGAAATGGCTTTGTTCCCACCCTCTGGCTGCCAGTTCACCTGAAGTCCTGCAGAATGGGTGGAATGGAGAAGCAAAGTGCAGCAGCACACCCTGTTGCTGTCATTCACCGGCTACTGTTAGGTGGCTGCTGAAGCCTGTGTGTGACTGGGGAGTGGGGAGGTAAGTTTGGCTATAACACATTTGGCGCTTACTTTGGGGGAATTGGTTCTACTTGCCCCATTCCCAGTCCCCGTGGAGGCAGATACTGGGCCAGAGCTGTCCCATTCCATACAGTCCATGCCCAGTCAAGATTAGGGACTCCTGCCTCATCACAACTTGGGCTTCATCCTGGATATTTCCTGGCATTTGTTTCTAGGAGACCTATGAAATTTGGACCCACCAGCTACCCTGCACCATTTCCTTTGTACTGTATTCAATCCTTTCTGAGGCCAGAGTTTTTGTTTGGTGGAAAGGGTAGCAGGGATGGAAGAAGAAGAAGTAGAAGAAAGTTCCCCACATTTAAAGTGATTAAATTTGATAATTTCTAGAATTATATTTTTTGTTCAATAGCAGACACGTAAACACGAAAGATGAAGCATAAAAGGCCAAAATCATTTGGAATAATAAAAAATGATGGTGTTTCACCAAGAAAGCTTGATGAAATGTAACTGACACACTTCAAATAACTACTTTGAGAATGGTTACAGCTCTATAGTTGTTCTGTAATGTGAGAGTATTGTAACTTGGTGTGGCCCCAGCTGGTTCTTTGAATGGCATTTCATCATTTGCCATCAGACGCTTTCCCAAGCTTATCTAATTGTCTAAACTGGAATGGCACCCAATTGCACTGAGAGACACACAACAAATATGTTGGAAGCAATCCTCTTTTTAACCTTTCATTGTGACATTATTTATTATACAGAGACAGAGAGAGAGAGAGAGAGAGAGAGAGAGAGAAAGAATCCTGTTGCATGACTGGGTATGTAAAAGCATCATTTCTGGACACCTCTCTGCTTGCTGTTACACTGCTCACTTGACTCTTATATTCTTATCTTAGCGACAGCTGTCCTCTTTCTATGGAGGTATTATATTAAGCCTTTGGCAGCTAATAGTCTTGCTGTCTAATTGTGTTTGCTAATGATCCATGTGGAAATGGAGTAGTTTTGAGAGAGAGAAGGGGGATCAAATGCAAATGATACAGCACACTTAACCACAAATTGAAACACAAATCTATATAAGTGCAATCTCATTCACTCTCACGTGAACACAGTTTTAATTTGGTATCACTTTTACTTAGCAACAGTGAGCATATTTAGTGACTAGTATTTGCCACAATTAATCACAGGAAATAATTCTTTATGTATTATAAAAATAAATATCTTATAGGCACTCACACTGACTCTCTCTGTCTCTCTCTCTCTCTCACACGCACACACACAAATTTTATTCGCATTTGTTCTATTTAGCGTTGCTCATACATTGTTCCACTTGTGCGCCAAACCATCTGGCTGTAGTAATCTCTTTCTTGATGTAACTAATTTAACCTCTGCTGGTACTAGTGCTTGGAGATTTGGGCTAGAGAGCTATTGGAACGCATGGCCACTGCCGGACCCTCAGGAACAGGCCTAAATGTCCTTGGTTTCAGCAGGCAGCTGTCCCCACTTAGGCCCTAATTTCATCTCCACTCTCCTTCCCTCTGTGGGTCCTGTGAATTCAGTGGAAAACAAGGCTCTGGCAACATGGCTGCCTGCCTGCTTGCCCTCTGATGGCTCAGCTAATATGACCAGCCATAGTACACCCAGTAAATACTGTGGAAGAATGTCTGGGAGCAGAGCATCTAAGTTTTTGCAACATATATTAGTCTGTGATGTATCATGTCTTCATTATTGATATTTCAAAGAAACACTTATTTTCTACCCACAACCAATACTCATTTTCAGGAAACTGAAGGCTTGTGCACACTCACAGCCACTGGTTGTGGACATGCCTCTTGTACCTGTATGCATAACCACTTTGTAGGCTGCGACTTGAGCAAAGCAGTTATGTAACACTGACATTGCCACTGCTCCACATTTGTTATTGCCTCTACTGAAATGTTGGCCTGCTCTTCTTCACAGCCAATCTGATGGCCCCATCTGGTCAGCCTGGTTGGGGTCTGTATTAGTCATGGTCTGGACCCTGTGACCACCCGGCTGCTTCGCCAGGGTCTGTGCATCCCACCCACAGACAGGCTGTAGGAGGCCTTGTCCAAAACCAGTGAGAACACAACGCCATGTTCAAAACCACCACCACCTCCTTGTTGCACAGATCCTTGACAACTGGCCACAAATGGACCACAAACCCACACACAGTCAGACTATTTCCAAAATGGCCCTGATGATATGTGATGGATATATAAACTTGATGATTAAATTGAACTGAAAAAGCACATAGTGTACTGGGGTGAAAACAGACGAAGAAATTACCTGCCAATACAACACAAGCACACACCAGGGTCAGTTTCATCATGAGAAAGACACCATTTGGAATCAGATGAATCATGCAACTAGAATAAAAAAAATACATAGATTTATGTTTTCATAAAATGCACAAAAATGAAGAGAACTATGTTGGATGCTAGGGTTAGATTATAGTGCTGGACAAGCCTTTGCCTATTCATGCATGTTAAGACTCTTTCCCAGAGCTTATTGCCTTTAAACAAAGCTTGTGTGAAAGCCAAAGTAATCGTAACAGATGTTGAATGATTAAATTAGCAGTAGCTGGCTGTTCAAATATTCATGTCTCATCAAGAATGTGTACCATTATAAACAAATTCCACTGAATGCTGCTTAATTATTATGTGCTTTTGTTTTCCTCACATATGTTTTCAGAGCGAGGTGGTACTTTCTGTTGGAAGATAACAATCACCAGTGTTAAAAACTCTCTCTGTGCACACATAAAAAATGGTGTCTGGCAAACCAAAGCTCACACATGGTTAGACTAAGGGTGTGAATTCTCTAGTAAAGTTATATAATATGAGAAAAGGAACTTTTTGTGTTCAAAAGATATTTTTATTGGTTTACACAAAACAGTGGTTCAATACATTACATGACAAATGGCACAGCAATGTTTTTAGGAATAGTACATTATAACTACTTATGGAACAAATAGTAGTTAGAATTATTTTTTCACTTATGAAGACAGAACTTTAACGTACAAATCAGTAAAGGTTAGATTCTTAGTTCACAGCTGCTCAGTTAATTTCCCAGTAGTCATTTGTTGACATCTGCTGGTAGAAAAGCAGTACTGCAGAACACACAGAAAGGCAGGAATACAATTAACCTGGCGTTGGATTGAAAACCCTTTAGAATTTTCAATATTTTTCCATAAATAAAATGAGTGTAAATTTCATAAAATCCTAGTCAGATTTTAGTCTTCAAAGTAGATAAGAAGAAACAAATCAAACAAATGTAAGAATTTAAGAATACATTTACTTCATTACTTACATTTATTCATTTATTTATTAAGGACAATGACCCAATATTAAATATATGTGAGAGTAATAAACATGTCAACCTTTGCTTATCCTTCATACAAAACAGCTTCAACTCTTTTATGTTTGTGGGTTTCCTTCCATAAACTGCTCACTTCAGATCCTTCCACAACATTTCTATTGAGATCAGAAATCCAAAACTTTATTCTCCCACGCAGTTTTCCTCCAGGTACTCCAGTTTGCATGGTAGGTAGCCATACTAAATTGCCTCTTGCTCGATCTCTGTCTGTCTTTCTGTCTCTTCCTCTCTGTGCGGGCGTGCATGTGTGTGTTAGCCTGCGTAGGATTGTTTCCTCCTCCAGGAGGTATTTCTGCCTTGTACCTGATGATTCTAGGTAGGCTCTGGATCCACCGTGTCTGACTAACATTCTTTAGTAGAACAACTTGTGTAAATAGGTTTGTAGTCTTGCTGCATTACCCACATTCTCTTGAGATTTAGCTCATGTCCCCATTAGAATTTACTGGTATAATTCAGAATTCATTGTACCAATGATGGCAAGCTGTCCTGGCCCAAATGCAGCAAAACAGGGCCAATCCATGATACTGCCACCACTATGTTTCACAGATTTGATACTTTTTTTATGCTTGACTGCAGTGTTTTTGCCTCTCCAAACATAATGCTTCTTATTTAAACCAAGCAACACTTTAAAAGCATGTTATTTACAATACAATGCTAAATTTACAAAGCAGTGGCTTTCTCCTTACAACCCTACCATGCACACCACTTTGTTCAGCATTTTCCTGATGGTGGACTCATGAACATATACATGTGAGAAAGGATTTTATTTGCTGGTTTCCTTTGTGACCTCTTGGACAATCACACACCATGCCCTTGGCATAATCTTTGTTGGTCAATCACTCTTCGGGAGGGTAATGATGGTCTTGAATTTCCTCCATTTCTTTTCTGTCTTACTGTGGGTTGGTGGAGTCCAAAAATTTGCACATCAAAAACTCTGAGATCTTCAGAAATCACCTTTGTTTTGATACACTTCCACAAATGTGTTGTGAAGGTGTTTGACAAATCCCTCATCTTCAAATAGAACAGGGTGTCCATCCACACCTGACTGTCGTCCCAATGATTGAAAACACCCAACACTCATCTGAAGATTATCTGCTAATCCTAAAGGTTGACATACTATTACCACTGGGACAACTGGGGAACACCCAGTAAATTAAAAAAATATAATAATAATAATAATAATAATAATAATCCTCTTAACTGTGAGTGGAAGTGAATATAGAAAAGGTGCTTACTTGACTAATTTTTCTAACTGGTCTGTTCATCCAGAATTATGGACAGGGTACACAGAGCAGCTACTGGGTTGGAACCATGGCCAAGAGTAAAAATGGACCAAAATGGAGATCCACTGTTTTCATTGGACAGAGCCCGTGCCCAGGTTTCGACCATGGGAGCCCCACGTGATCAGGGCTATTATTTGTAACCATGCACCTCAAACACAAAGTAGACTAATTACAGTGCGTAAATAAAGATCAAATTCAGGATAATAATTTGGAGAAGTGAATACATTTAACTGAAAACACAATCAGACACTGGTTATTTAATCACTTTAAAGCTCTGTTATAGACTCTTCCCAGGAATTCTGGCGACCTCCGGTAAATTTGCATGTTTCTTACCTGTGAGCGCGAAGCCAAACTAGAGGCCAGCTGTTCTTAAAGCAGGAAGTCCGTACACAGTGTAGGTGAACAGTTAGGCGGTGTTTGGGAGGTGTTGGGAACCCGGGAGAAGGTAAGTTTAGGAACTGACTGGGGAATCTTGCCGCCCACTGTGGAGCTGTTTGTTTAACTGGTGTCTGTTTTAGTAAATGCTATTTTATTCATGTTGATGAATGAATATATGCGCTCTGTTTGGAAGCTGTATGCATGCCTTCACTGTGCTCAGGAGAAGGATCGATTATATCCGTCAGTTTTCCTCACAAAACTGTTTTTACGTTGTAACTTGCATCCCAGCTCGAGATGAAAGAGGACGCCGCCGCTGTTTTCCATGGAGCTTTCAAAGTAGTAGGCATGGGCGCATCGATACTTCCCACCCGTTGTGTTTACTTTGAAGATTCGACATTGGATTGACAATATCGATATAATTGATATCGTCATATAGTTTTATGGACGTGTATCATATTCCTCAACGAAAACCCCTAAAAGAAAACGATTTCCTGACATAAATAATGATGTAGTGTAGGGACTACTTTTCCTTCCGCCGTATTCTTCTGCTCCCGTGGGAATAGTGAAATAGTGAAAAGTAGTGCCGACAACCAGCTGACACAGATTTGCTCCAAATGGCAACATACTGTTATTTTTAACTAAAATTAACTAAAGGATTAAAAAAAAACATTTATTATGAATGTTCACCTTAACAGGTCTGCTGTGAACTGAAATAAATTAATTCTATTTCTATAAAATTGTGATGATTAAAAAGAAGCAACAAAGTAAATGTTTTCTGAAATTTATTTACTGTTTTTATCAAAACAAATTGTTCACTTTTATTTTGTCATTGCTGAAAACCATAAACTGTAATGTGTTGGTATATTAGTCTTGGTATTACTTGGTATTGGCCCAAAGTATTTCTCAGTTTCCATTGTTTGTGTTTCAGATTATGCAACTAATTTTAATATAAAATGAAGTAATTGCACCCTTATTTTCAAGCATTTATATTTAATTCAGAGTTGGACTCAATCTACTAGCAAACTACTACATAATTACTGTTAGACCTGTTGAATCTAAACATCACATAAATAGAACCAGTCTGGCTTTGTGAACCATGGTTGAAGGTCTTGATGAGCAACATTCTAAACAAATTCAAATGCAAATGTGAAATAAAGTCATTGAAAGCTACCAGCCTGGAAAGGAATAAAAAGCTATTGCTAAAGCATTGGCACTCCAGTGAACCACCGGAGATCCTTTTTCCTCAAATGAAGACAATTTGTAACGGTGGCGAATCTTCTCAGGAGTAGAACTTGTCGATCACTCCTTTGTGGGGAAAATATTCTGTCACTGAGTCACAGGTTGAACTTCGAAGCCATGCGTCTTGATGCATCTGGTATAAAGCTTAAATGTGGTGGTAGTGTGATTACCTAGAGCTGATTTGGTTCTACAGGACAGCTTGTCAAAACTGATGTAACCTTTTAATTCTGCTTGCTATCAGAAAATACTTAGTGACAATAGAAGGACAGTCCTTTTGTAGAAAAGATTCATTGCAGTTAATTGTAAATGTTTGCAGTGTTTATTGCATCATTTAAACATGATTGTGTTTACCCATTATGTCTTTCTTATGTTAAAATTAAATGTGACAATATGCAAAGTGGAAGTTATTGAGAAGAGATAAATCCTTTTATTACAGCACTGTCTAGTAGAATATTACTGCAGTTTTATTTGAATGCAGTCCCAAAACCCTGCCTAAAAATTGTAAAAGAGGGAAAATAGACCCTGATATATAGTGTATTTGCTCCACTGCCAATTTTGCAAGGTTTCCCACCTACAAAGAATGGAGAGGTCTGTCAGTTTTATCATAGGTACACTTCAACTGTGAGACACAGCATCTAAAAAGAATACAGAACGATCACATTGTATGATTTTTAAATAATTAATTTGCATTTTATTGCATGAAATGAGTATTTGATCACCTACCAATCAGCAAGAATTCTGGCTCTCACAGAGCTGTTAGTTTTTCTTTGAGAAGGTCTCCTACTCTCCATTAATTATCTGTATTAAGTGGACCCGTTTGACCTTGTTACCTGTATAAAGGATACCTGTCAACACAGTCAGTCATACTCCAAACTCTCCACCATGGCCAAAACCAAAGAGCTGTCTATGGACACCAGGGACAAAATTGTAAACTTGTGTTTCAACCATTAGAAATGGGAAGAAACACAAGATGAATGTCAATCTTTTTTAGTCTGTGGCTCCTTGCAAGATCTAACCTTGTGGGGTAAGAATGGTTCTGAAAAAGTTCAGGAATTAGCCCAGAACTACATGGGAGTTCAAAATGCAAAATAATTATTTAAAAATGATACAATGTGTTATACAAATTTTAGATTCTGTCTGTCACAGTTGAAGGGTACGTACAATAAAAATGACAGACCTCTCCATTCTTTGTAGGTGGGAAAATCTGTGAAATTGGCAATCAAATACTTATTTTCCGCACTGTAACTATGATCCTAAAATGAAATCATCAATAAGAAAATTTGTTCCCATTGTGTTGTTGAAATATATTGAAGTTATTGTTGCTAGCTGTGAAATAGAGCCTTTGATTAGTATGGCCTATAGCTCATGAAAATCAGAAATATCATTGCAAATGATCAAAATATTTAATTTAGAGTTAGAGTAAATTTGGTAAGATTGCTAATCAAACAGTATCAACTTTTGAAACAAAAAAGACTTGAAATGAATTTAATTATGAACAAAAAAACAGCTTCTATCTTGAGTGTCAGTGCGTAAGCCTCATATCCAACTGAAGAAACTTCATTTCACTCAAGCTGCTCTGTCTTGATAAACACCGTGGCAGGAAACAATGACCAGTTTTGAGCAAGGAAGGAAAGGCCGTCCCATGACTTCTGCAGAACTCTGGTCTGACATGTTTGCATCTCTCCTTCTCTCTGTTTATCCAGCAGCGGTAAGAGGACTGTGAGGTGTTCACTATTTACAAGATGTAGCTGAAATCTGACCCGTGTTGAGGTGAACTTTGTGGCTGTAGGGATGGCAGTTGATCGTTTGGCTGATAGAAGGGCCAGGCTACAGGCCTTCAAAAGCAGGAGGAGGATGGATGAAATACCTGCTACCTACCCACTCATTTGCACCAGTACAGGTATGGCTCATCATAAAAATTGTTGGCTTGACCAGGACTAAGAGGCAGCAAGGCGGCAGCAAGTTGATACGTTCCACTTCTTAGAATAAAAGAGGTGGTAATGAAGAATTTACTTGTCATACAGAGGCTGGCCAGTAATCCTTAAGCAGGACAAAATTAAATAAAACAGAACCAGGATTTTTTTTAGCCTGATTGTTGAAGAATGTCCTAATACAAATGAAAGGTGAGAAATTGTTATAATATTTGGATTTTCTGGTTTTCTCCACAGTGAAATGTCCTAAATACAACATTCAGCACTGGCTCTTTTCTACCACTCAGTGAGTACTAATTTAATTATGCAGAAGATCCTCATTTCTTTTACAAATACACAATTTCTTTGAAACCTGGCAAAACAGGCAGGTATTTTAAGTGCTGCATGTAAGTTGTGCAAGTTCCATTCCATTGCGTAGTTCCCTGATAAGATTGAAAGGTTGCTGTTTTCTAGTTTTTGTTTGGTAATCTTGATCTCCTTGTTTAGGGAAGATTCTAAACCAGGGGTTGTTCATGATACTCCAGGTGAGAGTTACTCAACTTTGCATGAAGTCTTGTATTTCTTCTGACACAGGTATAGTTGCTAATGACATGCTTTATGGACAACTACATGTTTTGCATCTGATGAATTTTGTTGTGCGAGATGTAAAGATGAAGAAATTTTTAAACTTTACATCTCGCACAACAAAAATCATCTCGCAGACCTACACATTTTTTTGCACATTTCCTTTGCTAAGAGATTCTGCAACCCTTCCCAGAAGCCACTTTTTGGGCAGTGGCTCTGCATGCCTGATCCAGTCAAACAATATGCAAAGTAGTGCTACAACAAACCTGGGCTGGAAACGTAACACTGAAACTTGATCTAATGGGCTTTATCGGCACTAAATGTCCAGGTTTACTCTTTACTTTGTCGACCTGCAATTATGTCAACTATAGTTCCATTTTTAGTTTTTCTGGTGTCTGAATAAAGATAAGGGAACAAAAGACTCTGATAGTAAAGAGGTAAGTCCAATCAGTTTAAATCTTTTTTGTTAACGGCTGAACCAAGGTCGGATTGAACATAAATGCTTGACTCCAGGATCTAAATCACCTGACTGTTAGTTTACACTGTAATTGGATGTTGTATATACTATAGAATAAACAATGCCACTTTGCTTATAGTTCGACCTCTGAAGAGGAATGGCAGTTATGAAGACGACTTAGCTCTGGGCATTGAAGGTAAACCTGTTCCCTCTTTTGTATTGTTCAAGTGAGTAGCACAAGTTTAGATAAACCAAATACTAGGATGAAACAGGACTCGTAATTTTAATCGCATCACATGATTTATCAAAAAAAAAAAGCAAAAAAAAGCCCAGGTCTATTATTTTAGCTCTCAGTGTTGAACACACAGTTCCCAAGCTCTTCCCAGTGCAGGTTTATTTATATTAATGGAAAATGTATTGGCACAGTGCTGGGATATTTTCAGTGTCTTCATGTGTAGTCAGCTTTGTCTGGCTAAAAGAGAGAGCGAAAGGGAGACAGTGTTAAGCCTCTATTCCATGACTGGATGTTTAACCCAGCTGAGGAGAACACTCTGCTCTTGTCCAAACACCGTCAGGGTGTGAGGAACACCAGTCCCCTGCTGTCACTTGCCTCTGCCTGAGATGAGCATTGAGTGAAGAGGCACAATGCTTGTTCCAGGTGCAACTCCCAAAATTAGGCAAGAAAAGACAGGATAAGGTAAGGAGGAAGAAGGATTTATGAAATCAGTGTGAGTGAAGAGATTGGAGATGCGCACTGTGGTGTTTGTCTCTGGACGTAGGGAATTATGCTCTACTTATGGAGGAAGGATTGCACTGCTGTTGTCTCGGGAAACACTGTGGAACTATGTGAATCTTCTCAAACAGTTCTAACAGACGGCCTCAGGTTTACCAGATTCATGTTTTTGTCTAATATCTTGTTGTGAATGTGCCGGGTTCACGGAAGGCATGTGAGTATACTCTAACCTGCATGGATTGGCTTTAAGTGTTGTCTTCTTTCAAGGTATCTATATATCGCCCTGGTCTCTTCAATTTTGTTTGCCTAGCAAGCAACTGTGAATCTTTTTCAATCTTTCTTGGCGAGTGGGATATTTTGTCCAGCATCATTTATTACCTCATTTATGGGTCTGGAGCTGCGATTATACAGTGGCAGCCAAGAAGATCATGGGTCTTAGAAAGGGAATGAAACGCAGGAATGGGACGGATTGCCAGTGCTCCGCAGAATCAAACACATCTATTGTTTTGGCAGAGGGAGAGGGGACATAATAGGAGAGGCCTGCATTAGGGATGCTCTCATGAGAAGACACTCTGGCTCACTTTGTCCCTGACATTGTGCCAAAGAGAGATGAAGGAATAACCTTTGTGCCTCAGAATGAGAAGACAGCCAAATGAATACAACAACAAGAGAAGTCTTTCCTAATATAGCTACTGTACTCCTTTTTGTGGATGACAGCAAACCGACAGACAGTGGTTCCGAGTATGGTTTATTGCCATAGACAGTGGTTCAGGTTAAATTTGACCTCCACTTGTGTCTGTTTTGTTCCAAATCAGCATCTTTATATGGCAAGCCTGCTGTAAGGGCCATCCAGGGATTTTTGAGGTAAGGTTCCTTCATCTGTTTTTCTTTCCTCTTCTCATGTAAGACATTTCTGTGTTAATACAGACATTGTAAAGACACTGTATGTGTTGTCATTGTGTCTGTATACTCATTTATAGTCTTTGTAATGTTCCCCTGAGAAATGAATGTGTTTTAATAAAAGGATTCCAGATTGTTTACCTCACTGTGTTTATAAAAATTGGAGCCAAAATATCAAGCAACCAATGCAAACAATATTTACTGCAATGTTATGGTTCTCATGGTAGAATTTCCCTTATCCCAACACCCTCATCTTGTCTTAACTCTGCTTACAAGCAAGGAAAATGCTGAAATTAGCAATACTGCGCTAGTCCTGCTACACATTGGTATTAAGGGAGGGCTGTGAGAGTCACATGATGTGTAATGCATGTATTTGATGGGACAGGTATTTTGAACCTGTCAGCAACCAATGACTCATATTTTCCATGCAAATATACACACTCATTTGATCTGCCTTCTCCTTGGCCACAGAGTTGGTTTGCATGAGGTGTTGCTGGGGAAGATATGAGACATGTGGAAGAGGGTGGGATTGGAAACACAATTTATGGCTGCATTCAGTAGTGACAGCAGGTAAATGTTGAGCAGGTACACTTCTGTGGATTCGCTAATGTGGCATCATGGTCTCCTCATACCCCAGGTCCTCTGTAGCAAGACCTCCCCTGCCCAGGTGGAACAGCTTGACCTCAGCATTCTCAACCCATTCTGGGCCATTGAGGTACATATCTTTTGATATAATGATATATATTCAGATTTGTAGTTTTAATATTTGGTTTTTGAGTATGTATTTAGAGTAAACTGTATTTTAAAGTATTTCTAGGACCCCTTAAGTCACTACTACACCAGTGTATTATGAGCAGCTGCCAGAATTGTATAAAATAGCCCAATATATAGCAATAGAAAGTAAAAGAGCAAGTTATACATTAAGTTAATTTATAGAAATTTAGAATCATATGACCCTGTTTATTCCACTGGTTTTAAGAACAACTGGATGCCACTCTTCTCTTCTAGTGTCATGGATGTGCTGAACCTGTGGCAGGATGACCCAGAAGAACTGTTGTTGGACCTGGGCTTTGGTGCAGATGAACCAGACATTACAGTGAAGATCCCAGCCCGCTTCATTAACCACCAGTCAAAGGCTCGAGGCATCAACATCCAGCTGTTCCTAGAGGCTCAAAAGAACCGCATGGACGTTGAGAATCCCGATGTCAGAAGTATGTGCACATTTCTAGAGATAATTGCATAACTAGTTGCATGCAAGGCTTGTTCTTGAGAAAGAGCTTCTGCAGTTGAGGGGAAAGTTGCCCGTTCATTTCCTGGGTGATTACAGTGTGGTGAAAGACTGATAACCGCTGCCTGTTTGAACTAACTGTTTTACATTTACCACATATGATGACATTGACTTTCATATCTAGTACGCTTCTGCATCTCTTTCTTTCTCTTTGTCCCTTTCTCCCAACAATCTCCCAGATCGGTTCAGACAGCTAGAGGTTCTGCAGCAGGTCACTACAGCCTTTAATTCTTTGGTTGGTGGTGCTGGTCAGGTTGCAGAAAAACCTGGAGAAACTCCACTTTCAGCAGAAACAAGAGAGAGGAGGAAGCGGGTTGGCATGCTGTTGCGGAAAGCCTCCAGGAAGTCCCTGAGCCAAGCAGCCACTGCCCAAGACCACCAGCCGCTCTCTCCTCCACCGACAGGCCCGTCCTCCAGCCCAGATCTACCTGCAGATCCTCCACATGACAAACGAAGCCCCTTGAAACGTGCCAGGCAGTATCTTCCAGAGAGTGCCAGCCTTAGTCCGCTGGTAGAGGAGCAAAGCTCTGTCCCAGAAGCATTCAAGCCCTCGCTGACCACTCCTCTGTCTCAGTGTAAGGCCAATGTTCTGAGGGGAGTTAAAGAGTCATGCATTGTCACTTCTACGCAGAGGGGTCCAGGGGAGCCTGCAGAGTCTTTTGAGCTGGAAGAGGTGATGTTTTGGCCCAGCTCTACACTAAGTAGGCTGCTCACATACGTAGTAGTAGTAGTAGCAAGTAATAATATAAATTGTGTGTGTGTGTGTAATGTAATTTATATTATTATATATATATATATATAATTTAGTTATTCCTAAAGGAGCTACATCATGAACTAAATATCTTCTTCTACAACTAACTAAATAGCTGTTTGTTGTATGTTCTCAGATTCAGAGCTTTGATGAGGGAAGCATAGCTGGGAGTTGCACTGGTGCTGACCCCTCAGGTATGTGTATTGGGAAATGTCTTGATATGTTTTATTAATTCACACCATGAAATATTCTGATACTTCATGATGTGGAGCACAATTGGTGATTTGCTCTACTGGACATCAGGATTATTTTTTCCTGGTAGTTGTTTTCCAGTGTAGTCATCAGGGTTTTTGTGTATGTGTACCTTTTGTCGGTGCATTTGAAACTACCTGTCTAAATACATTTTATATATATATTTTAATCATAATCATAGTTTCCTGAAAATGGTATGTTGAACAGACTGTCACTATACACTCCTCTCCAAAAGTACTGAAAAAGCGAAGCTGATCACTTTATTTTTGATGTAGACTGAAAACATTTGGGCTTGACATTAGAAGATGAATATTAGACCCTTTTGTAAGTGTGTGCCTTAGATGTAAGATCTACATTTCAACTTTTATTTCCAGATATTTAAATCTGGATCTAATACACAGTTCAGTACATAGCACCTTCTGTGTGAACCTGCCCATTTTTCTTGTGAGCTTTTGAACACGTGACTGACAGGTGCATTTTTTTTTTGCCCAGATGCCTCCTGTTACATTGATTATTCAAACAATATATAGCACAGAAATCCTGCACTCAGTTTCAGATTTGGGTTTTGCCTATGCAGACTGTGCATTTATAGTTAGAGGAGTAAAAGCAAAGAGCTGTCTATGGGTTAAGAACCAGCAACTGTGAAGCTGAGAGAAGATGGAAATCAATCCAAGCCATTGTACAAATATTGACCATCACTTGGACTGTTCTAGAGAAGAATGGGCAGGTTTGCAGAGAAGTACAGAAACAATCCTCAGATACTCTGGGACAAAGTTTAATGAACTGATGACACAAAGATGAACATTTACCAATGTGATGCAAGGGATCTAATCATGATCCCAAACATACAGACTCATCTATGAAACACAATGGAGGTAGTGTCATGGTATGTAATTGCATGGGTTCTTCTGGAACTGGCTCATTAATCTTCATTGAATGAATGATGTCACACATGATGTCAGCAGAACTATAACATTACAAGTGAACATTTTGTCTGTCAATTTGAAGAAAGATGCAACAAAACCGATCAGAAGATTCTTCATCATGTAGCAAGATAATGACTCAAAACGTACTGCCAGAACTGGTCAGGGGTAGGAGGTGGAAGGTTTTAGACTGGCCTAGTCAAACTCCAGACTGCATTTTACCTGCTAAAGAGGAGATGGAGTTTGTCGATTTTTGTCTCGTTTTCATCTTTTAATGTTGAATGTCAAAACCCAGAGGTTTTTAGTCTACAGCGCACATAAAGAGACTGGCCTCTCTTTTCCAATACTTCTGGTGGGGAGTGTATTCAGTGGGTCGTTTAATGTGGTGCAATACAATTGTGATAACATGCAAATCTTACATGGTTCTAGTTATAACATTTTCATATGGACATCAGTTTAGACCTGTTAAATTTTCTATTGCCTGTCTGAGCGGAAGAGAGGCAGAGTCTGCTTTATGGCTTTACAGAAGCATTAAAGGAATGTGTTTAAATAAACTTATCATGCTGGAGTTCTTTTGAAAGAGGTGTCATTGTGCTCTGTTATGCAATGGAAACAGTGATCTTTTCAGACAGTTGCGATTGTGGACTGTGTAGGTAACGAGCGAGTCTGCCTCTCCCGGGTTAGCTCATGTGTGGTGAGGACGAATAGTTCTCAGTCAGACAGCAGTGGATTTCTGGAGGAGCCAATTGTTCCTGTTTTCTCTCCGCACTCCAGTCCGGGACCTGAGCTTATGAAGGTAAGAGCACTTGTGTGTTACAGCTGACTGAAAAGAAACTTTAGAAATGGGTCTTAATTATGACCCTTGTGGAAGCAGTGCCTCATGAATTCTGATTTCATTTAAGGCTCATAGTTTTTCATCACCTAAAGGCCTGTTAAAGATAAATAATTACTGTTCCTTTTAAAATGTAAATAACCAGCAAAAACATATTTGCATGTCATTTATGAATAGAAAAACTGAACACTCAAAATTTCAAACATACTGATGGCTACATCATTAACAAATACACCCTGATTCATTTCTACCTTTGAACATGTTCTGGGGTATTATGAATTTACACATTTATAAATTTTTCAACATCACAACACTCTAAAAAAGCAACATAGTCAAATCATCAGGCTGTGGCATGATGATGAACAAATGCACATCTACACCCCCTACTGTCTGGAATGTGACAGTTAGATGACGTGACAAATAAAAGGCGTATCATATATTATTGAAACTCTCTAAGATATTGTGTAACTTCAGAACCTGCTGGGAAATCTGTTTATCTGTTCCTTACCAAGAGAAGATGCGTGTGTGTCTACAGGTATTGAATGCAATGTCAGGAGAAAGTACCGACAGCCAGCAGAAGTGTGTGGAGCAGCAGGAGATAGTGGAGTTGCACTCCAAAGATCACACGATCTCCTCAGAGAGCATGCTTGAACACACGGAATCCTGTGAAACACAGGCACACACTGATTGGGCAAAGGAGCTGACAAGGGGAGGTTACTTACAAGACACTCATTATGTAGACACAAGTATTGTTCAGAAAGATGATGTTGAAGCCTCTATTGGAGAAAACACCACATTACAGGACATTAGTCAAGTACACAACATTACACAGAAGGACACTGGTGTAGACTGTATGAGAGAATGTCTCTCATCACAGGACACTGGTGAAGTAGACCGTTTCGATGTAAGTGTTCCACTGAATGACACTGCTAAAGAGAATATGAATGAAAATGTCACATCACAGGGCACTTGTCAAGTAGACTGCTTGGTAGAGGTGAATGTTGCTCCAAAGGACATTGCTGAAGAATGTATGAGTGACAATAGACACAAGATCACTGGTGAAGTAGATTGTTTGACAGACATAAATGTTGCACAGAAGGATTATGACTGTATGGCTGAAAGTACCATACCACAGGACACTAACCAAGTAGATTTTTTCAAAGAAATGAATGTTGCTCAAGAGGACACTGCTGTAGACTGTTCTAACCTAAGTACCACAAACCTGGAGGACTCCCCAGGTCCCCCTCCTGATGTGATTCCCCAAAGAGATTCTCACAGGGAGATATTGAAATCTGAACATCCTGCCTTTGATATGGGATCATCTCCCTCTCATCTGGACACGGGCTTTGCAGAGAATGAAGCAGCATCCTTCAAAGAACCTACTGAGACAAACAGTGGAGGCCTGTACTCTGGGCGTTCTGTCTCTGTGCAGATGCCCTCCTCCTTCAGAGGAGGCCTCAGCCACAGTCCTTCCTTAGGATCCATCTCCTCCAACAGCATCCCACTTAGAAGCAAATCCTTTTCTCATAGGGACCATTCAGATACCAACATGGACAACGTCTTGGACCCTTTCTGTGATTCCACAACCCCTACACAGGTGACCCCCCCACTCCAGCCATGGCGGTCTGAGGAGGGTTCTAGAGAGCTCCGGAATTTACAATTATGTTCCACATCAATGGACATGGGCACATCGTATGAGGAAGACAAGCGTTGGGAGGGGGCGCTGTGGGCCGGCTTTCAGTGCTGCTGCTCCTGTGACCACAACTGCCGTTGCTGCTGTTGGAACAAGAAGGGACAGGAGCCGCGCTCCAGCAGCATGAGCCATCTGCACCCAGCCTCCATCTTACCAGTGAGTTACATCATAGTTTTGAGATAGATAGGTAGGCCAAGGGCAAATTCATGAGACAAACAGGGAGGCTCACTTTTCCTCCAATGTAATTTGGGGTAACTTGATAGGTTGAGGCACAAAAAATCAATATGATCAAGGATCTGCTTCCACTTCAGTAGTCCCTGTCAACCAGAGTTTAAAGTCTCTCTGGTTTCTTTGATTACAGCAGAGCAACACCCATTGTGAAAGATGTATTATGATACATATTTCTTTTCTTGAAAAAAGCTAGGAGGAAAAAAAACTGTTCGAAGGCGAGTGCTGATTAAAAGGTCTGTGGGTTGGATTTGATAAATGGACTTGATTTGCATTTGAATAGCCTATTTGCATGTGTTATGGGCAGGATCAGAGATGGCTGGCCACTTCTACCATCCCTACAGTGCTTGCCTAGCCTCCAAAGCTCACCCTCCCTAGCTCATAAACACACGTAATAAAAGATCACTTTGCTGAGATGCGAAAGAGGCTGAGCTTCAAGTGATTCACAAATAGACATTCTGTGCCCTCTCTCTGTTTGCAGTATTCTTTGGATGAACTGGAGAGCATGATGAGATGTATGAGGAAGTTCCGGCGGGTGTTATCAGAGATTGAGGAGAGGCTTCAAGAAGAGCAGACGTCAGTGCTCAACTGTTTGTCAGATGCACACAGGTTAGTACTGTGTTCTAGACACACTGCTGTGGTTCTAGGTGTTATGCCCTGAAATAAACCACACAAAAAACTGGAAAGGATCCAAGAAAAACAGTACTGAGATCATAGTCCAGCACATTTAATTGAAAACAGTAGAGTTGTTAGTCTACCTAGTAACTGATAAGTGACAATAATGACAGTAATTCTGGACTTCTAAGGAATACCTGAACAAGTTACAGAAATTCCTGCCCAATTGTCCAGATTTTCTGTTTATTTGTGAAGTGCAGCATGAAGATCAAGTAATACCACAACTTTGATATTTTACCCAAGTCATTATTCAAGCATGTCTTCTAATTAATAACAGTTAATAATAAGAATATTCTTTGGTTATCTTTTGGTTTGGTTTTGGTTTATTTATTTTTTATTTATAATAATTTTACCCCACTTTTTCAACCCAATTTGGAAATGCCAATTTCCCAATCCGTTAGGTCTCTCCCTCATCACACTTGGAGGGTGAAGACACATACCTCCTCACATACATGTCTTTTCGAACTGCTGCAGTCAACATGCTGCTGAGGAAAGCACAGTGTCTCTAGCTTCAGTACAACAGCTACCAGACACCTGACAGCCGACAAGCATCACAATGATTCGAGTGTGATGTACAGAGAGCGCATGTGGGGAGAGAATGTCATCTACCCATTTTTCCATCCAGAGAGAGCACAACTGCTGATGGCAAGCAGCACCTGGGCTCTGGCATTTGAACCTGCGATCCTAGAATCATAGTGTCTAATGTTGGCACATTAGACTGCTGAGCCATTTGGAGTCCAACTGATGTTATTTATGACATGAATGTAGTTATGAGAGTGCACAAAGTGTGGGCTTATACACCAGGTCGAAGGGTTTAATAGTTTCAGTGTTGTGGTGAAATTTGAAACTGACCTCAATGGGCTCAATTGTCTGTTTCCTTAAAAATACAGAGATGATTGCTCTCTCAGTGGCTACAGAGGACTCTGTCACTGCAAATCAGATTATGTTTCACAATTGAATTCATTCCTTCATTCATTTATGTTGAACAGCTTTTAATACATTTACTTAATGTTAAACATCTACATTTTACAGAATACTGCTCTTATACATCCTATGCACACATGTTCGAGCTAGTAATGTGGACATAAACAAAGGGTACAGAATAGTTATGTAGTGTGTCTTTAGGTGTTGAAAGTGTCCTTGTTTTGCAGGGCTGACGTGCATGATGTTTTGGAGCTGAGGGCAGCTGTCAAACAAGAAGCAGTGCTTTTGGAGCAACAGCTCACTGAACTGGTCCATGCATATGATGACAGCATTAAAGTGGTATCCAGCCTTTTTCCGCATTAGCTCTATGAATTCTGCATCATTGGAAATGTATTTACTTAATATACAATGTCAAATGATATACTTAGTATACCAAAAAATGGAGACACCATGATTTGTTCAATGACGTTATGGAATTATACATCATTTTGTGGAAATGTTGTTTTGTCTTTTGTGTAATCTAGAAGCTGAACAGCCTTTTGGATGAGCAGTCTCAGTTGTGCTCTCAGCTGTGCATTACTTCTTCTGACACACCCCATCCAGCCAACACCTCCACGAGAAGTGTGGCTGTTCAGTGCTGCCTCCTGCCTGTCATGGAAAACACACAGTCATCCCCCTCTCAGCCGCCCACTAGTAACACAGATTTCATCCACGACAGTGATTGGAGCCCCAATAGCAAGAGTGATAAGCTGGACTTTGTAGGATTTATCAAAAGTGTAAGCCTTCAGCCTCTTTATAACTGAATCTGACGAGTTGTTGTTATTCTTGTGTAATAACTTCTTGTGTATTTCTTTCAGTTAAAGGATGTAACAATCAGCAATGATTCACTGGAATGAATAGGTTTGTGGCAATTCAATATGAAACATTTATTTTGTATGGTTAATGTTTGTATGTTTTTAATAAGTATGCCCTAATTCCCATAGGGTTGCCAACTGTTTGGTTTTCACCCCGTACAGTTATTTTTTCAGGAAGTGCACCATCCCCGCAGTGTCTATGGTTTTTAATGTAATTTGTATTATTTATTTATTTATTTATTTATTTATATTTATTTTTTTTTCACAAAAAACCCTGGTGGCAGAACATCGGAAAAGGGATGCAACTCTTAATAACTTGTTGCCATGACTTATTTTTTATTTATGCGGGACGTTTCTTCATTTTCACTGAAGACGTTTCTGAAGCTTTTGGTTATATCAGCCTTTTTAATAAAATATTCAAGTCATTTTTAGACTTGATTTTTTTTTTAATGAAAATTTTAATTGCATCTTTTTTTTTTCTTTTTCCAGTTCGTCAAAGTGAAGTGTGAGGAGAATATTTGCACCTTAATGTAGTATTTTGTTTTATGGAATGATTTTATTTTTTTTATAGTATAATATGCTGGCACATGCTTTAAAACCTGACTCCAAACCAATAAAGAATCCTGAAGCTCACACCATTTCTGCTGTGTATTCTGTCCATGGATCCTCTTAAGATTAGAACTTACACATTACAAGACAAATATCATAAGGAAAAGTCTATCACATGGTACTATTATTGAAAAAATATAATAAAATATAATAGTTTCTCTTTTCTGTTGCCAAGCATGGTCTGTTGTTTCCTGTTTGAACTTTAATATTTGTTTAAAACAATTTCCAGAATTCAAAAACCTATTATTAATATGATGTATTCAAAACCACTCCACATGCACTTCATTGGAGGAGAGGAAAAATTCCCATCTCAGCGTTGAATCAGACATCAAAGCCTTCTCCTGTCCCAAACTCTTGAGTACTGCAGTCCCTTTTGTTACGTACAAACAACAAAACCATTATCTAATCTATTAATACCCCTTTCTTCATTATAGCTTCAATTTTTACATTGTGCTCTTAAGTTTTTCAATTTTATATATAGATATATAATAGTTTTATCCTCATCGTCAAAGATCTGTTGAACTACAGATACAAATTAAAGGGAGAAATACGGAAATTCTTATTTAGGTTGCTATTAAACAGCCTATAAATCTTATTCTGCACTTCCCTCTTCATACCCCGTCCCCATTCCCCCTGCTTTTGTTAGGAAAAGGTCCTCTCAACATGTTGAAACAGTAATTCAAACTGTTTTAATAGGTTAATTAGAGAGCCTTTGATATTCATACACCACACATCATAAGGGCTTCTGTCGCCGTGACAACTGCCACTAATGGAGATGGAGTTAGAGCCCCTCCTCCACACTATATATCCCTTCACTTTGACGTGGCCTTCCAGTCTCTTCTGCACTGTGCCACTGCTGGGGTAAGTTCTGACCTTTCTTTCAGCATACACACAATTGCATGGACCCTTCTTTAACCAAAGCTCCTGAAGATTTAAGATTTTTAAGTTCTTGCTTTTCCAAAACCATATATTTACTCGTCAATCTTGAAATATCAACTTGACCTTATTACAATATAAAAAGGACATTTTTCTATTGAATGAGAGTAGCTTGAAATTCCACTATCTTTAAATCAGTTTCTGTGATGGTGCCTTTAAAGTCTTGCATGTGTGTGTATGTAATAGTCCACTGTACTGATTTGGGCCTAAATAATGGATGTGGGTGCAGTCAGAGAGAGAGAGAGAGCTGTTATCTGATATGTGAACAGACTGTCAGCATGTCTACAGGCTGTGTGAGGTCACTCTCAGAGACAGCAGAGCACAGACTCACCACGCAGGAGCGTCCCTGTAAGTATTAGTGTACATTGTCTATCTGTCTCTATGTAAATATGTACATACAACTTTCTGTCTCTATGATTATCTTTATTGTGTTTACTTCTGATCTTGTGTTTACTTTTGGGAAAAAAAAAACAAAGGGAGAGGGTGTTGGAATGGGAGATTGATCCACTGGGAAGCACAAAGGCTGAGACAGATGGCGAACTGACTCTTACACACAAACTGCAGCTCGACTGTGGGTGTGAGTGCATTGTTTTCTCTGTTAGAATACCATCTTAAAACTGCCTCCCTGTGTCCTTACAGATGAGGACAGTGAGATGGACAGGCAGAAGCACAGCACCGAGGACAACCAGCAAGACGAACTTGGACAAAAGAAGCCACGTAGGAAAGACACACCTGTGCTCAACTCCCCTCCGCTCATACCAGGTACCATCTTCACTTCTTCATACTCACCTTCAACCTCTTCTTCACTCATTCCTTATGGCATTACAGTGCAAGTTATATCTCTGACCTTTCCAGGGGTGAGATTAATGAAGGGGGAAGCTCGTCTGATTCACATGGAGGAGGAAGAAAAGCAGGCAAAGAAATAGCTGTATTTTTTTAGACCATTGTGGGTGTTTTCCATTATTCTTAATAATCTGCATGTGTTGAAGCCTGTCTCAGTGAAATGTCTGAAATTCAGCGGTTCATTTTCAACTTAGAAATACAAATTTCTGCAATTTTCTTTGTCGTGAGTTTTATTTTATAACAAAAATGATATTCTGTCACTGTTATAACAAAACCTTGTATGTCCGATAACAGAAAAAGTAAATGTTCCAAATTGTAATATGTGTAAGGAGGCAATTCTAGTTATTTATAATTATATATTTCTTTAAATTCTATTTATTTATAAATGTTAAAAAAAACAAAAAACTTATTTACGGTCTTAGGCAAAAGTTTTGGCATCCCTGGCAAAAAGACAGATTTCATAAGTAAATGTCAACAAATCCACTCCAGGAAAGAAGTTTAAATGTAAAAATGGTCTTCACATTTTACAGCCCATTTCCTGTTTATTTTCACATTTAACATAGTTACTGTATTTCTTTTTGCTTTTTTCCACTTTTTGATAAAAGCTGTTCTTTGTTGTGCCAACTGACTTCCATTTAAAGTTAATAAAGTTTTCTTCTCCTGTTAAGCTGCCATTTTGAGACATATTTAATTGTGCGTGCACAATATTATAGTTTTTTTTATTATTAAATAAAACTACAGTACGTGTGCTTCTGCAGATTGGCTGTATACAAGATTTGACCAGTGGAGCCACATTTTTTGCATAAGACTCTATGTACCTTAAATTTCTCTGTTCTGGATTTGAGATGCTTTATAAATGTGTCAGAGCTATATGAGAGTGTATCCTGCAGCTTTGTGAGGGGTCACCTCCCGTGTCTTAGAGAGATGCACTGTAGATGCAAGGCTTTACTCCGGGCGTCAATAAGCTGGCTTTCGGCTCCTCTCTGCCTGGGAGGAGGGTAGGAACTGGCACAGTAGCTGGGTCTCTTAGTATAACGGATCAAATATCTCTTCTTCACACCTGCAACACAGAAGAGCTCAGAGTTGGACAAAAGAAGACTCGGACAGTTGTCAAGTATGTTGCTGCTGTCATATGAGAATCTTGTTTATGAATTTATAAGTGATGAAACATTTTTCTTTTGTCAAAATAATATTGAACTTTTTCTATTGGTCCCTATTTTCAAAATGAAAGCTAAAAAGAGAAAAAGACTGAGGTTATGAGGTGTTGGTACAATGGCAAAAACATAAGTCTATGCATTCTATCTAACATAGGGTCAGATTTTCTACCCTCCCCCACTACATCTCACTATGCTATGTACAGAAATGGATACAGGAAGTTACAGGAAGCCAGCACTAAAGTATCTAAATAAAGACACAGAGTCATCATCTGAGCCCTTTGAGTTCAGATTTATTGTCACAACAGTGCAATATGGAGCAATTGGAACAAACAGGATCACAAAATGTGTCTCTCTTGGTTTGTGATCGTTTTCCTCCCTTAAAAACCAGAGAAAGGAGAAAGGATTTCAACAGGACATCTGGGAGAGTCTAAATGCATGATTAGGTGTCAACCTCACAAAAAATACAGAAATGCATAACACTGCCATACAGTGTTGGGAAGTGTAGAACAAAACAGTACAAACAAAACAATGAGACAAACTGAAGGAAACTGAATGTGCAGAATGTAAGACAATCTGTAGTTTATGGCACTGAGCTATGAAACGACCACATAATTACATAAATCTGACCTTGATCTAGTGAGTCCACACTTTTTCACACTATGCTGGTAACTGCATTAAACTCTATTACAGTTAATTTGACCTTTTTTAGTTTAAGAGAATTTACTGTTACATCTAAAGTGGAATTTGGAATATTCTAGTACAAAGACATGAAAGTTGACATATGACACACACAGGACTATAGAGGACTGACCCAAACACCCAGCAGTTTGTTTGTTAGTACAAAGCAAAACTAAAAGCAGAAAATCATTAAGGCAATATTTCACTGTACCATATTTACTGCTGTTTTAGACTTGAAACAATTTTGCCAACAATTTCTTCTATTTAACTGCACACTGCATGGCACAGCTGATACCTGGTGGATTGCAAGTGGTTTGTAAGCAAACAGAAACATGCTTCACATGCTGTGCAGTCAACACAGGCCTGGCTGTGGTGCATCTCCCTGCTCCCCACTCCTATTTCAAGTAATACTACTTGAAAATACGATCTTCAGTGTCAAAACAAGCTGACTGTTTGTTTTAAGATCTGCGAAGTGAAAGTAACACCATAACCCAGCTATGCTTCAAGCTTTTGCTGGAATTTGCTGGTGACTGGACATGAAGGAAAAACTGTGATCACATTTAATATCAGCAGAACTGTCAATGGACAAAGACCATTTAAATGTATGCTCACGACATAGCCTAGAAAGGTAAGTCCAACACATTTACATCAGACCATATTATAGACGGCCACAGAGAGGTTAAAAATCGCTATATGACGATGGCTGCTTTGCTGCTTGGGCACCTGCTAATTGGATTTAACATGGCTAATCACTGAGCACACACATAGAAAATGAGCTCAACACTTCTCTCATAACAAGCAGTAAATACAAGGGGTGATTGGCATAGTCTAACTATCAGTAAACATTCCACTGAAAAACTGTCTTCCAAGAGGAACTGAAAAGAAAGACCTGGTCCTATGCTGAGGTCCAGAAGGATCACATGTCAGTGGTGCAATAAAAAGAATTTAAGGCAACAATTATTTTTAAGCATAATAAAGTTTGTTATAAAATAAAGACCTGCACAGTATGTCAACTCACCGATTCACCAGTTTGTGCTAATTTGGGAATAATGAATTCATCAAAATAACAATCTATCTCTTTGGTCAAGGCAACAATATTTTACACAGTGATTTATTTAGCTATCCAAAATACCCCCAAACCCACACACACACACAAAAAAATAAAAATAAATTAAAGTAACCGATAAAATATAATAAACAGAAATATGTATGGCATTTGTGCTGTTCAGGTACATTTACCAAATGATAGAATTTCAGAAACCTCTACATATTAATTCTTGTTATTCTATTACTCTTTATATATATATATATATATATATATATATATATATATATATATATATATATATATATATATATATATATATATATGTGCTTAAAATTCTATCATCTTTCATACATAGTGGTTTAAATCATTCAAATGATCATTTGCATTTAAAGTTGAATAGACAAATGCAACATAAAAAAACTCATAAACATAATGATGTAAAAGTATCATGGCTTCGGTGTAATGGAGTAGGAAAAGAGTTGGCATCGCAAGTGCTTAATTTAACGAATTGCATCATATGGGTGTAACATCTTTTTTTCAATTATTAACAAAATAAAACAGTCTGAGGAAGATTGGAGAAGCATCTCCAAACATATCTAAAAAAAAAAAAAAAAAAAAAAGAAACAACACCAACCAAACCCTCTCTCTCCCATTAGTCATCGACATTGAATGGACCTGGTGAAAGGGAATGAATTTGCAATGATGCAAACCATCCATGCCATAAAAAGTCTAGTGTCCATTATTACAGCTATACCTGTATACCTGTACACCTGTATAAATAATATTTCCTTCTATATGTACAGTACATACATACAAAATGTTCAAAAATAAAACTGACTGTTCAAATCAGAAAGTACATCTATTATATTACAAGTCCTGAACAACTGAAAGTAACGACAGTGAGGGCTGGAGCGAAAGCCTGTACAGTTCCTAAGACGGCATTGCTGCCAGTACAGATTAACAAGTAACAAACGTAGTCTAGTCAAACTAGAGAATTGGACACATGGCCACAAGTTCGGTCATTCTATTTTGAGGTCAGATTGCCCTGCTGATTATAGTAAAATAGCTTTCTCTCATATTTTAATTTTAACCTACATTCACAGGTATAGAAATGGTGCCCCCTAAATCTACATCATTTGGCAGACAAGAAATAGCAAACTGAGCAAAACAATGCCATTTTCAGTCTTTTGAAATGAGCTTTTTATAGCTATGGAACTGATTTATGGCCAAAATGATCACAACATGAATGCACGGCAATATCTGAGATATCTGCGATGATATCATATTGGCAAAGTCTTCTGATTCATCAGACCACTATACATCCCCTCAGTCGTGAAGATGTGTAGAAAAATAACCTTCTCACTGTCACTGTCCTGACCAGCATATTTACAGATTGCAATGGATATAAACCCAGCAGTTACATCAAGACAATGAAAATAACAATAATAATAAGAACCAAAATTAAGCTGACATTCTTCAAATTGTTCTTTCACATGATTAAACATTCATCTGCAGGTTCTGCCATGGAAAGAGGCTTACAGTGGGGACTGTTGCCCAGTCAAGCTGTGTGTCTGTTCCAGGCTCTCTGCCTGCCCCCCTTCCTCTTACCAGTGTCCACAGAGCTCTGGAGCACGTACAACTATAAAGCTGAAGCCTGGGCAGTGGGCTCTGTATGTGTATGTGTGTGTGTGTGTGTGTGTGTGTGTGTGTGTGTGTGTGTGTATGCATCATCTCCAGGGACAGCTCAGCTGGGAAGGAAACCATAATGATCATACTACCATATGTTCCCTTCTGGCTTCAGCGCTAAGACTCTTGCAGCATCTATGGCAACACACACTGGCCAACATGACCCTGTACTGGGTTAACAGTAGGAAAAGGTCTCCATGCTGTGGCCTCTCAAGTCTCATTGCAATGCCAGGCCAGGAAACGAAGCCATAAAGACACAGTGGTAAAAGTAGGGAAGAATCAGGCAGCCGAAAAAAAAGAGAGAAAAGCAAAAAAAATAAAAATAAACAAAAAATAAAGTAAATGAAAAAAGAGATAAAGAAAGTCTGTGTTTGTGAAAAAAAAAAATCCATGTTTTAACCAAACAGGTAGGAAAAAAAGAGGTCAAATGCATTCCCCAAAAACATCAGAGTGGCCACCAGATGGAGCCATGACGCTGTAGTGTGAGGCTTGCTCTGAGGACGGAGTCCTTGTTGAGAAATGAAAGTGTGGTTAGTGTGCATCAGGCGATGAGGCAGCTGCAGCTGCAGCACTGGCTGCTAGAGATGCGGGTGAACTTTCGTGACTGCTGTTTTCCTCCTCTGCATCTGTGGAAAAGAGGAGATATATGGCACATTTAATGGCATGGGCCCGTGCTCCTGAGCCTCAGGGTGGAGAAGTGCGATGGAGATGATAGGAGTGTTATTAGGATGCTGTGAACTGCATGATATCATAGTAGAAACACACACATTCAATTGTTATTGTATTACAAACACATGCAATGTGAGCTTCAATATATTCAATGTATTTTGACACCACAGAGAATGGACCCTTTGATCTACACACCATAATGACTAAACTATTGAGCGATAATCAACTGAGCACCCAGAGATTTGTTTTATCAGGAATTATTTAAGCATGTAGATGGAGAGAGGGATGACCTGATTGAACATGCCTCCAGCAACATCTCATAGGTTTCTCCACCATGATTTGAAAGATAAAAGTAAATGTCCTTAAATGACTGGTTACTAAAGTCTCAACTGAAGTATCTGAAGATTTCTGGAGAACCTATGTGGTGTTGACTAGGTTGATCATGTAGGTTGACCAGATGTCCCGTTTTGGAGAAAACACTATATGAAGAACTATGGATAACTGTAGGTAAAATCTGCCCTGATGTCCTGACAGAAATGCAAACTGGCGAGATGCCACATTTCAGGCAGCTGGACTTGCCAATTTAGCATATGATTTAAAACAATATAGGAAGAAAATTTAGCCTGATTCATTTCATGGTATTTCAAGGAGGACATTCATACATCCAATCCTGTGTCTCATCCTATGGAAGATGTGGTCAACCTACTCAAAAAGGCATAAAGAATGTGCTACTGTTACCGTCCGAGCTCTTTGTGCCACTGTTGTCACTGTCAGGTGAGTCCAGCTCTTCTGGCACCTCCCCTGACATTCAAATAAGACATGGGTCACTGCAGAACACACTATACACTGTCCTCACCCTGACACTGCTATTCCTCCCTCAGAGGGCAAACAACCTTGACAGTACAAACCATCTGTCATCAGCTTCCCCTAAATCTACCTAAATCGAAGTCTGAACAGCAAAGAGGCCTGATTACCACCATTAGTCACATTAGTCACAATGATCACAAATACTGTAAGTGGTATATTAAAACATTTAGTGTGTCAAAACGTTTTATTCATAATATTGCTGTCATATGAAAACCTCTTATCTCCACAATACTAACGTTACAGTTTTTAAGTTTAATTCTGTGTAATTGTGGGCCATTTCTATTGGTCCAGTAGTTATAATATATAATGGACTACTGGCACTATTCAATAAAATAACCCCCAACATATTAATGACCTTAAAAGGTTTTCATATGAGGTGACTAATATGCACACTAGATGTGATGTTTAGAAGCACCGTAACTTGAAGAAAATGAGATAGGATGTGTCAGTACACATACCATTTTGAACTTGCTGGCTATTGTCAGTATCACTGCTGCTGTCGGGCACATCTTCATTAGCTGGCTCTTTTTTAGTGTCATTTACTCCCCCTGGGTCCTTCTTGCCTTCTGCCTCTTTGGGCTGCTGCTTGGTGGGCTCCTTCTTGTCTGCTTTGATAGTGTCTGACGTGTCTTTTGTGTCTTTGTCCTGTAACTTGTCTTTTTCAGTCTTGTCTTTGTCCTGTGCAGTGTCTGTTTTCTCTGTGTCTGCATGTTCCTCACTGTTGTGTTTCCCCTCAGCCTCCTCCTTCTTGGCCTTCTCTTCTTCCTCCTTTTTGGCCTCAAGGTCTACAAGAAAGAACAAGCTGTATATAAGTCTTGAGCACCAACTGGCTTATTTCCAGAGCACAGTAAGGTCAGGTAATTTCTCTAAACTCTACACTCTAGAGTCTAAACTAAAACAATGCAACCAAGGTTTCCTGTGACTGGAGACATTCAATAGTAGTCATTGGACATTTTGTGAACCCTTGGGGACCCTATATTTAACCCTATATTTCTGCATACATTTGACCTAAAACTTCATCAAGGACAAGGAGAACCAAGGCATAAGAACAAATGAGACATAAATATCACATCTGGTCATTTATTTACTGAGAAGGTTTTTCAATATCACTTATGTGTGAGTGGCAAAAGTACAGTGCATCTGGAAAAAATGACAGAACTGCACATTTTTTTTTTGTTGTTATAGCCTTATTAATGGATAAAAGTAATTTCCCCCTCATAATTCTACACACAATACCTCATGATGACCAAGTAAGAACAGTAAGAAAAGTAAAACACAAAAATGTAACATGTACATAAGTATTCACAGCCATGACATACAAAATTGAGCTCAGGTGCATATCCTTACAAAATGTGGAAAAAGTGAAGCGGAATGAATACTCTCCAGATACACTGTATGTGAACTTGTACTTAGAGTATCTGATATGACGCCCAAATCCAGCAATATCTGCAACTGAATGTTGCTTAATCCTGCACATCGTCTTAGAGGAATTTAAGCCCATTCCGCCATACAAAACAGATTCAAAAGCGTGCCTCAAATCCTGCTACAATATTTCTATTGGATTAAGGTCAAGACTTGGTTGTTCCAAAACATTAAATTGTTCTTTAACTATTCTTTGGTAGAATGACTTTGGGTCAACAGCTTGCAGCATGATCCAAGTTCTCTTGAGATGCAGCTTGCAAACAGATGTCCTGACATTTTCATTTAGCAGTTGCTATAATTATGAAATAATTGGTCCCTCAATGATGGCCAATCATCCTGGCCCAGATGCAGCAAAACAGGCCCAAACCACAATACTATCACCACAGTGTTTCACATGGGATGAGATTTTTTTATTCTGTAATGCTGTTTTTATGCATTCCAGAATATTTTTGTCTCATTTGTTTGATTTGGATCTCCTTATCAACTTTTAGGACATCTACCTTTTTGGTCTTCAAACGCAGACTGAAGACTCATCTGTTTCAGGAGTACTTAACTCCATAAAGACTTTTTGTTTCAACACGGTCTAAATGTGTGGAATCTCTAGATTCCAGCCTTATCTACTAGCTAAGGATGTTCTAAGTAAACAGCAAAAAACTTTTGTAAGTCGCTCTGGATAAGGGAGTCTGCTAAATGCCACAAATGTAAATGTAAATGTAAATGGTCAAATTCATGCAGAAAAAAACAAGTGTTGACAAACTTTCCAGCACCACTGTAACTGAGCCTCCACTGGCCTGGGCTTTAAGAGGGTCACCTTTGGCTGCCTGAGCTTTCCACTTCTCTCGGTTCTGCTGCACCTCCTCATTCCAAGTAGCCTTGAAGCTCTTGAAGTCAACGCTAAGCAGGGAGGTGCTGCCCTCTGAGCCTGTACTCTTCACATTGGGACGCTTTCCATCTGATGGGATGTTATTCAGGCTGTGGATGTGAAGTCACATATACATGCAGATTACCATAAAACCTTTATTTCAGTCAGTTTTAGTCTCTAATTGACTCATTTTTCTGTTACTATTCAAGTCTTTCCATCTATTTCAGTGGTTCTCTGCTCCAGTCCAGGGGAACCCTCTGTTCAGCAGAGTTTGAAGTACTCCCTGCCTCAACACATCTTATGCATCAGATAATAATCAAACACTTTACAAGATGGTTCAGGTGGGCAAGGAAAATTATAACTATGCATGAAAATGGGACCCCAAGACTGGAGCTGAGAATCAATAATCTAGATTTTTAGAAATTAATTTAAATTCTGGTTCTGGGTTTTGTGATCACTGACAAATGCTATTTGTGGTCCTTAAATGGTCAGTCATAACCATGAACAGTTCAACAGTTAGAACTAATTCGAAAGGCAAGAATTTAAGACCTCTGGTCCAGGACCATGTTCCAGTATGTCAATTAAGAACACTTAATTGTACCTTTATCTACACTTTTATCAGGATCACTCACCTACTCGCCTGTAGGTTCAGTTTCTAGTTATAATCAAAGAGATTCAGGTGAACCATCTCAAAAATAGACTGTTCTCTCTGTTGTGGTCAGTTAAGTGCTTTCACTCCTTGAAGGCAAACAAAGAAAGGATAAGGAGGAGTTTCTTCCCATAGGCCATTTTGCTTTGAACCAGGACAGACTGTAGATCTACCTTCCATACATACAACACACAGAGGAATTTATACTGGTCATTCAACATTTCTGTGTTCAGTACCATCATAAGGATGGACACACCATTAAAAAAAAAACCTTACAAAATGATGTGCCTGTCCATTGCTGTATAAACCAAATAGAAATTAAACACGTGACTAGAATAAAAACACATGACTAACAGGCAAATTTCCTCAAGGTGTAGGGATTCTGTTTATTTCTAAAGTATTTAGGTTCACACAATATATTTTAATAGCAGTGGATATATACTGAGGTTTCCAAGCTTAAGGACATGTATGCAGCCCCACACTTCAGTTCAAATCCACACAGAAATGGTCAAAATCTAAGAGAAAGCCTTCAACTGTAATAAGCCAAAACTCAAAAAGGCTTTGTACTAGATTTTGAAGTGCTTCTGTGAGGATTTGAACTGAAGTGTGGGACTGAATAAAGGTTGAGAGTTATAACTGCAGGATAAACTCTTTTAATCCATTTGCTTTCTGAAAAAACAATGAATGGTGTCCCAATACTTTTATCCACATAGTGTATAAAACAATTAGCTGATACTCAAGACTGTACTATAAATATAAAAAAGTATCATAGCATCATGTCATCTCTAATACATTCAATCAAGTGTGTCCAGACATTTGACTGGTACGATAGATTATATTTAATTCCTGCTCATTGCACAGCATTATGTTGCACTTCACTCTTGGCTTAAACTGTACATTTCACTACATATGTTTATTCAAATTTGTCTTATGATTATTTTTTTATGTGTTATTTTTACTTTTTTGTTGATCCGTATATTTATGCTGATCCGAAAAATAAACATGGCATTACTATTATTAGTATTATTTGTAGTAGTTATAGTATTATTATTATTAATAATAATAAACCGATATATATATATATATATATATATATGGATAGATTTCAAAATCTATCCCAATTGATGATTTGCACAATTTGTCTGCCATACTTTATTTATAATAATTAATGTAGGTACAAGATCCAATAAACTGGAAAATAAAGTGCTTTTCCAAACCTCTCACCACAGAGCATTACTCAAACCAGATGGAAGAGAACACTATTAAGTGCATAATTATCTCATAAACAGAACACAGATGAAGAGGGTGGGGCGAGTGTAATCGCTCCAGTGGCTTTAATTCACCTTATTCTGCATAACAACAAGAAGAGGGCCATCTTTATTAACTTTGTTTTAGAACCAGCGGTGATGCAGTGGATCCACTGATATAGATTATGACCACAGTGATAATAAACATACAGAATGAGCAGTGGAATAGTTCAAGGGGGTCACAGTAATAGGAAGAAGAGGAGGAATTCTCTTGGACAGGGACTTGATTCAGTGAGTGAACTGCTTTGGAAGAATTGTTTAGTTCAGGCATGTTGAATGGTGTCTATAGAACTGATGAGTGTGAATGGGATAGTGTCAAATTAAAGCAGGAAGAGACAGATAAACTCCCCCACCTCATCTAAGACCCATGTAATATTTAAGCTTCTTTATCCAGATCAACCACCACAGCCACACAAACACATACAGAGATTGTGAGGGAGAAAGATCAAGTGAGAGATGTGTACATAATCCTTATTCGCAGCTATGATGATGATGATGATGATGATGATGTGGGTATGTTTATGTGACAGAATGTTCTTTAATGCCTCATTGTGTGTAGTCGTCCACATGGACAGCTTTATCATACACTGTGTGAGTGTGTCTATGTATGTGTGTGAGCGGTAAAGTAACCTGCACTCAGCATGGGGCCTGCGTGAATGTGGGGGTGATGAATGGCCCCCTTGGATAAACTCAGACAAGAACACAAACATCTTCCATTATGTATGACTGTTCAGCTCCTCAGCCGTGTGCAAACAGCAACCAGACAGTTAACAGAAACATAATGCGGGTGCTGTCTGTCTGTGCTTAAGTACTTCCACGTCTACTGCACTGCCAACAATCTCAGAGGTAGTGGCTACACATGACTCTCAAATAGGCCCAAAGACGACCATGTAGAGCATCTCACGTTACTCTTGTCACTCTGAACTAGAATATTAGTGAGTGAGTGAGATTTCTAGATGATTTAAGGCTTTCAGTTCAGGCAGACAAGCATGAGATTTATTAAGCTGTCTGTACAGTGTTCTAACTCACCTGGAGCGTCTAAATCCAGCCAGGCCTGACCGTGAGGCCTCATCTATGAGGGGTGTGACTATTTTCTCTATCATGTCTGTGAGCACGGTGAAGGTGGGCTCCACAATGAAATCGATGAAGCCTGTGGGTTGGAGAGATAAGACACAAGGCCATGAGTCCAGCTGTCACTTGGAGAAAAATAGGAGATATAAGAGAGCCAAAGGAGAGGGACCATCAGGTAGGCATTGCATACTCACTCACCGATCTGAGACTGGGCTACCATGGTGGACTTGCGGTCACAGAGAGGAGAAAAGGGAAGGCCCAGGTCTGCTTCTTTATCTCCCTGCAACACACACCATTCTTTTACTATGCAAGGATAGGAGAATAATATGGAATATGATTTACATATCATTGTTGTCATGCAAAGCCTCAAGAACCCACAATGACATCTTCAAAGCGTGAGGTTACTATTGACGAACTGAACCATCTTAATGCGAGTGCAGCTAAAATATAATACTGTGAGAAACTTCACTTTCATATTTGTCATATTTTATATGCATTATATGTATTACAAGCTTTTTTCTTTTACTTTAATTCAATTTTACTTTTTACAGCTCAAGAAATCAAGAATCTCAGATTATTAGAATATTTCATAAGATAGAAAATATGTTTTGGCACTGTCGACTGGTGCCAAGTCCTGCTGGAAAAACAAAACCAGCATCTCCATAAAGCTTGTCAGCAGACAGAATCAAACAGTGCTCTAAAATCGCCTGATAAACGTATTGAATCTGGACTTGATAAAACTCAGTGGACCAACATCAGCAGATGACATCACACCCTAAACCATCACAGATTGTGGAAGTTTCACACTAGACTTCAGGCACCTTGGATTCTGTAACTCTCCACTCTTCCTCCAGACTCTAGGAGTTTGGGTTCAAACTACAGGGCTTTTGATTTCCAAATGAAATGCTAAAATTACTTTCATCTGAAAAGAAGACTTTGGAGCACTGAGCCTCATTACAGTTCAGGTAAGATGCTTATGACGTCTCTGGTTTGATGGCTTGGTTTTAGGAATGCTGCAGCTGTAGCCCCTTTTCTGTGAGTGGTGGCTCTGGATCTACTGACACCCTCCTCGGTGCACTCGGTGAAGTTCTTGAATTCCCTTTTCTTGACAATCCTCTCAATGGTTCAGTTATCCCTGTTGATCATGCACCTTTCCCTACAAACCTTTCCTCTTCCAGTCAACTTTCCATTAATATGCTTTGATATAGCACACTGTGAACAGCCAGGCTTTCAGTAATGACCTTCAGAGGCTTACCCTCCACAAGTTGTACTTCTGGACAAATGTCAGGTCCGCAGTCTTCTCTATGACTGTGGTTGTTTGTGCTGAACTAGGCATGGTATTTTAGTATGTTATTAATTCCCAATATTGACTGCATCCCCAGAGGTCTTTTCAGATGCAAGCTGCCAATTTAATATGCGAATTCCCATTTTCTTCCAATAATATATCATCACTTTGTGATGCTCTGTGTTTCTTTTATATAATAAGGTAATATTACTATAAACTCAGAATGAAGTTGACCACTGAACATATTCACTCTAACTCCTTATAAGAGATTTTGCTGACAGGAATCTTCACTGCCCATTGCCGCTGACCTTCAGGAGAATGCTGTGAAGTTGGCAGGCTTGGGAGATAAATTTGTTCATGCTAAAAATGATTTGTTTAGCAGTTTCCTTTCCATTGCTCCTGACATTTCTATTAATATGATTAGTGGCCGTGTACCTGGGAACGGACTGATTAGACATTACCGTTGCACATCAATGAATCAATGTAATTTCTGCATTCCTAACAAGAGCAGCAGGAACAAAATGCTATTTCATTTCAGCCAGTGAGACCTTAATTAGTTTGTCGCTTTAGCAGAGATATCCAGCTCCAGAATTACACAGAGTTAAAAGACAAAATTGAATCCACTTTGATTTGGTTGGAAATTAAGCTAAATAAAAAATAGCCTGCTGTTTCTGCGGTGTAGGAGGGAAAGCTGCAATCATTTGTGGGTGTTTGGTACAGTCTTGGCCAGTACATTTTCTTCCAGGGACAGAGCTGGCTGACTATCGACTAAACAGTGTAGCAGTTAAGTGTACACTGTACTGTGTAATCTATTAAGTACATGATGTACATGATGTACATGATTCTGCCTCTTAATATTAGATGAAGAATCTGCTATTGCTCTTCTTAATCTGCTAAAATTTTCATATAGGTTTTGCCATTCTTATATCAGCAGAGAACACCCTCCTGATATACTGAAAGAAGACATATAGTTTCAGGTTCAGAGAAAGTAACCCTTTGGTCAATCTCCTCATTAACAACAGACTGGGCTGAGATCAGATGAGACTTATGTTCCTCTAAGTGAATTGTGTGGAGTAGCTGGTGAATATTAAGCAGGAGTAGGATTATAGAAGAGTGGAGAGGGATTATGATGGCTGAATGAAAATGAGATGGTATGTGCTGTCTGAATGAGATTACTGCGAGACCATTGGATTGTTTGCATTGATATTTAGGAACAGCAGTACAGCACGGCAGGGTTTGTCTTTCTCTTTACAACCTAGTTCACTGTGAGATTAAAGTGACATCTGGTTGGTAAAAAGCAACACATAATTCTTGACATTGAAGAAATTTCACTTTACAGTCATTTTCCACAGCCAGGAAAAACAGAACCAATGCTCTCATTTGTTGATCCTATGTTTGCAACTCTAAATTTGAGCAAGCATATTTAGCGAGTATGGCACTTTATCATATGAACACTAATTCGATTTTCAGGTCTGTTTTTAGGCAGGCATGTTGAGAAGATATGGTGTAAAGAAAGGCAACACCAAGCAATGCATCTACATAGTTTAGAAGTCACCTAAAAACCCCGACACATCTGTATTTGTTACCCAGTCTCCCAATATGCCCCAATACTCTAATATGCCAGTCGAAAGAAGGACAGAAAGACACTGACCTGCCTGAAAAACTCTTCCAACAGAGAGGTGGTCCAGTGGTGGTGTAGCTCCCATTTTTTAGCAGGATGGCTGATGTCTGCAGTATGCAGTAAGAGGGATAAGGCCTTCGGTTTGTCAATTCTACAACGGACAGCCAAAAAAAATGATCTCCTCAGAGCATTCAACACAATATTTTTCATATTAAAGTAGGACAAAATCTAACACACTCACGCCTCTGGTTGCTGGAGAAAATTTTTCATGGCTTTAATCTGCTGGAAATGACAGGACATATCTGTGGCCAAAACCATCTCAACCACCAGGGTCCGCAACTCTCTAAAGGCAGAAAGGGTGAAAAAGTGCCCTGTAATCAATGTGTCACTGCTTACATAATTTATCATATAATGCAGTCCACCTACAAATGTACAAACTCTGCTGAAAAGAAAAAGAAATTGTAACTCCGTCTGGATCAGAATACCAGATTTTGTATGTGTTTCAAGTCTTAACATGAGTATGGCAATAAAATCACCATCTCAAGATTTGTTCAGCTACAACAGGGACGCATTTTCCACCAGAAACTCAACATGATGTACTGAATAAATTGGGTTCAAATGGAGATTTGTCCCCAGCATTGTTAATTCCACAAAAGAACCAATTTTTACACAGAGCATGGATGTTAACTGTCTCAAACTGTCTCACCTCCAGTCATCCTTTGACAAGTTGTAGAGGATGTTCATCTCATCATCGTCTTGTAGGAGTCGATAAGCAGCACTCACATGGTGGTTCTCCTGCACTGCGCGGTCATTGTACAATATAGCTGAATCTGACCTAAAGAAACATAAGGGACAATATAAGGGTTGTGACTTGTGTTATGTTAGGTTGGACAGCTAATTTCAACTAAAAGATTAATAACATTAAAAATAATTGATACCTGGTTTGTATGTGGAAGTTGTTAGTGGTCCCAGTATGTTCATAATCATGTACTGCTGCAGCAAATATCATAGCGAAGATTTCTAACTCAGTCAGCCAGTGCTGCAAGACAAGAAGCACAGCAGTCGCACGCTGAGGGTGGAGCTAAAAAATACATTTGTAGATGCACATGAATGAAAGATGCTTTCTGTTGACAGCCTTGATTTAAAAAAATGTTACTGTGATCATACTTCCTAAAGAAATGATCCTAATTTACATCCAAACAACGTATAAAATGCCCCAAATAAATGTGTTGACATATGAACTCTTGAACTTGAACACATAATACATTTCTATCATTCATCAGAATGCCCACATGATGGCAATACACATCAGTGAGGAGTTAATGAGCATGACTCTAACAGTGTCAAGCCTGATTTGAGGGGAGTCAGGAGGAGATTAACTCCAAATCGATAGGCGCCTGAGCAGTGAGATGAGGTTGGAGTGAAGTGCTCACACTGCCCCCTCACTGCCCCCCCCCCCGGAGCCCCCCCCCCACATCCCATATATTCAACTGAAGTCTGTGCTGTCAGCCTTAATGAAAAACAGCAGGTGCTTCACCTTCACACAAACAGTGTACACTATTACATGTAAATTACCAGTACAAAAATGGCTATTTGGAGAAACGCCACAGAAGAAACACTTTTGGTTCCCTAGAGTACCTTTTAATAGAGGGTTCTTTCAATAATAAATTGAGTAAATGGGATGTGTGAGTGGAGAATCTTTTAAAAGATTTAACCACCAGCACGTGATGTTTTAGTGCATCGCATTTTTCATCATTTAATTAAAAAGAAATGGCATAATGTGAAATATTTCATACTTCAAAATGTTCACATTATTGGAATATTTCATTTTGAGTAAATTACTATTCAATCATGATAAATACTGTTTGTCTAGTGTCTAGTTCACCACACGCAACCTCAATCAAGGGTAAGACTTCTGACCTGACATTGGTCAAGATGATCAGCAAACCGGTCCTCAAAGAGGGTAAGCCACAGAAGGTTATTGCTGTGCTGTATTAAAGCATATTCCTAGAAGGTTGACTGGAAGAGGAAAATGTGGTGGGAAAAGGTGCTCAAGCAGCAGAGAAGACGGGAGCCTTGAGAGGACTGTCAAGAAAAGTTGATTCAAGAACTTGAGAGAGCTTCACAAGCAGTGGACTGAGGCTGGTGTCAGAGCATCAAGAGCCACCACACACAGATGTTTCCGGAAAGGCTGCAGCATTCGTAATAACCAGCCCCCTCCAGAAGCACAGGCATGATCAGAAGTGTCTTTCCTTTGCTAAAGAGAAAAAGAACTGGACTGTTTCTCAGTGCTCCAAGGTCATTTTACAGATGAAAGTTTTTGCATTTAATTTGGAAATCATGAGCCTTAACATCTCATGTCAAGCTCTTAAATGGAGATGCAGATTTCCTTTTTCAGCAATTTTATATATTATATAAAAAGTATAACAATTTATGAAACTGTACTTCTGATTTTCATGGGTGATAAGCCTTAATAATCAAAATTAAATATTTTGTTACATGTAATTAACATAAAGTACACAACATTTTAACTATTTTTTCCTCCACAATATTCTAATTCCCTGAGATACTCTCTTATAAAAAGTGTGTACTGATTTTGGATTAGAAAAATATATTATTATAATATTATAATGAAATATCTCAGTTACATCACCCTTCAAAATAAAGGTGCTAAATATTATCTTTACTCATGGTTGTGTAAAGGTTCAAGTTTGAAGAACCTTCACTTGATGTACAAATTAAAAGTTTCTTCACATTCTCACATCTCCGTTTCAAGTGTGGTCCTTTATGGAACAAAAAAGTGGTTCTGATGTCAATTGAAATCTTAAATTTTGAAGAACATCACTTTTTCATTTTATGAACAATTATATCACTTATTATTTCACTTTCCAATGTTGCTCTTTGGAGAGAGGAGAACCTTACAGAGGGACATCCATTAATGCTACACCACTCTGTTCCACTCTCTCTAACTGGAGACAGGGTTGAATGAGCTCACCTTGTGTTGATCAGCAAGAGCTAGTGCAGGTATAGAAATAAGCTGCAGGTACTTACACATTTACACAAAAATAGCAAACGTTCCACCTTCTTTTGGCACCCATGTTCTACCTGAGTCTAACACGGTCTCGCATATGACTGGAATGCAGGGTTGCCAGGTGCAGTAAAAAAAATAAAATAAAATAAAAAAATCCAGCCCAAAGTGTGCAAAAAAAAAAAAAAAACCCACAACAACCTGAAGCCCAGAATCTAAGATGTCACAGACGTAGTATATATTCAAACTATAGATTAAAACTACCAGTGTAGCACCTTAAATCTCCTGCCAATCTTACTTTGTTTTATTTGTATAATCTAATTTATACTTCTTGTTAAAGATTGTGTCAAAAACATTTAATAGAAATACTATTAAGACTAAAAACTCAAATTGACTGGTTCCTGTTCTTTCCTCTCCTGAAATAACAAGTATCCTCCAATCTTCTTTGTTGACTAACATTTTTTCTTTCTGTTTCCTGGTCATTTCTGAATTCCTGGTTATTAGAATTTCAGGGTACATGATGAGCTATTTTGAACAATTGAACAGCTCTTCCCGTCCCCTTTCTATTGTCACTTGCTGTCTTTTCTTCTGTTAGAATTTCTTTCCAAACTCTAGTCAGCGATTTAACAAAACATTTATTTTTGTACTGTTTGTAATGAAAACACTCTGGTGATCAGGGTAAATTAGTTAAAACAGTCCAAAAAATGCACCTTTGAAGTTTCACCCCGATTGGATTTTCAAACAGGTACAATTTGGCGGTAAAACCACGAACCTGGCAACCCGACTGGAAAGTTTTCTTTGGTGTTTAATACATTTATGAATAAAACCCTTTGAATTCATTTCCACAGGTGGCAGTAGTCGCTGGGCCCTTAGCTGTACTCACCACCATGCCACTCTTCAGCAGAAGGCAGTGTACAGTTTGAGTGACATCCGCTGCGTGAATTAGGTTATGGTAGGGGTTTTTGTGTTTGCTGTAGCCCACTTCCAAAGCCTCCACAAAGGACACCAATGCAGAGATGGGGATCTGTGGAGATTATCAAGCAGCACAGAGATCAGAGGAAATTATGCTAAAACATCACTCAACATTTCAGTGTGTCAAAGAAACTGATAAGAGTTACTGCCAAATTTTACTGGCAAATTTGTGGCTTGGACCGAATTAATCACTGCTGTCCTCACAAAACCTGATATCTTCAAAAAAAATAAAAAAAATAAAAAAATAAATAAATAAATAAATTTGAAGGGGAAAATATTCTTATAAAATATTGTTTCTTTCATGCAAAATGCTTGTATCTCCATTTTCACTTTTTGACAGATGGTATCTGGCAGTTATTCTTTACATAATAATAATAATAATAATAATAATAATAATGATAATAATAATAATAATAATAATAATAATAATAATAATAATAATAATGATAACTTGCCCTTGAAGCTATACATTTTTATCTGCAATCTGAGCAGTTTTGAGATACTGAACTTTATAGTCTTTAATGACATTGGCATATATGGTCATAGCAACTAGATAAAGAATACAAAACCTCATCATGTTAAGAAGTTGTCACAGAATGAGAATATGTAAAAAAAAAGTGACAAAAATGTCAGACAAAACCTCAAAGTTCCAAGGGGAAAAATGGCTTTTAAATGACAAATAACTTTTACATGAACATTTATTAAATGTTAAGTTGGGTTTTTTTTCCTTCTACTGTTTAGAGGCACAGCAACAGTATGCTAATGTAGCAAGATTTAATTTCTTAGATGTTTTAAGGTTTGATATAACAAACTAAACAGAACCTTGATTCAACATACTACAAAACAAAGCTCTACATCCACATTTACCTATATCCACTAATGCTGTTGAAGTGGTATTAAACAATCCCCATACTTAGCAGATCCAGGTACTACAGAACATGTGAGAGAAATGAAAGATGTTACCTTAAAGCGATTGATTAAATCATATCTGGTGAGAAGTTCATAAAATATGAATTTCAGTGCATGATCTCCACTTGCTTCATTCAGTGCAAACACATCAAATGACCACGTATCCACATGCTGAAACAAAAGCACAATTAGACTTATTAGACTCTACAAAATCAATCACCCAAACATAATGTTCTGGTCTATATGCAATATAAATACAGTCATTTTTATTTAAAAGTCAAATGAATTCAGTTCATTGATATATCATCACTGTCATGTTAAATCATGTCCTTGTGAACCTATTTAAACATTTCATTTAAACACTGAATTTCATTTTGTTTAACTTATTTTTGATACACCATTAATTGTTTTTTATTGAGCAACCATTTCAATGAGAAATAGACCAAATATTCCAAAATAACTTGGAATAAAATCTTCAATCACCTATATACATTAAAGTTAGAGAGAGAGAGAGAGAGAGAGAGAGAGAGAGAGGGCAGAATAACCCTGTCTGAATGTATTCTATGAAAGCCCTGGACTTGTTAAATGAATTCCAGTAATAATGTAAGAGAACAGAGCTACACCACGCATGCCTGTGGCTAATTTATTGAACTATTTCTCCCTTCCTCTCTCGTTTTTCCCCTCGCCCTGAAATAAAGTTCTGTATACTTTTGACAGGGCTGGCACAGTGAACATCTGAAATATGGAGCATTAAAGATTTAAATTCTGAAATTGGACGTTTTCTCCTGCGCTCAGTCTCTGTCAGTAGAGAGAGGTTTAGAGGGCCCCTGAGGTCTCTAAAAGTAGGGGCCAGACTTACAGCTGCACCACAGCTCTATTGCTGATGCCCAGAGAATTAGATCCACTACTCAGAGCCCAGAGCAAGCAGTGGGACATCACTGCCTAAAACAGTCACATCCAATTTGATCTCCCACTCAGCAAAGCTGGTAATGTGGTTGCCCAGACCAAGATCAGGGATGTGGCACACTGGAACTCAAAATAAATGACCCTGGCAGATGCAGATAATGCTGTATTGATCTAAATATAATGTCAGAATGTGCTACAGGGCTCTTTCCACCATAGTGTAGCGGGTGGACATTGTCATTAAGCTCTAGCTGAAAATGAAAGCTACGCAGAATAGATACTGTACAGTGTAAGCTACAATGTCTATTATTTATCTATGGTATAACTGAACTCCCCTCACCCTCTGACCTTCTGTGCACATTTCATATATCCCATGGTGAGGGGAAAGATCGATTCCACACTTCTGTTGATCAAACAGGTTTGTTTGCATGTCGCAGACTGCAATTCTGTCATTTCCCAGGTGAGCAGCTATTTTTTCACCAAAGCACACACAGCACTATGTATGGTATGTGCATATTGGGCCTTGAACCTCCGACTTGCTACTTTGTCATCAAGAAGAATCTTCTCTGAAATTCTGAAACACTAAGAACTATACAGGACATATACAGTCATGGGAGTGAAAAACCTAATTGCAGCCCCACATACTCCCAGTGTTTGGGGGTTGAAATAGAGCTCATGCATTGTGCTGGCTATGAAGGTGGATGCTGGCCAATGCCCGGGCTCTGAGGCCCCCTCTGTCATCCCAGGGCACAAACTCACTAGTACCTTTAGCACTGTTATCACGCTGGGTGGGTAGCTTAATCCGACCATGTTGGATGTCCGACGGTACATTCTGTCAGAGAAAGATAACACACTCCATTCAGAAAGGCTGTGCGCATGTAGAGAGAAAAAAGCTGAACATCCTCTGTTTTGGTAGAGGCAACTGGAGAAATTAACATTTAAAAAGCTAGAGCACACAGGGCTGCTGCCAGCATGGGAATCACACTAGGACATTATTGGTTTCTCTATATCAAGCCTCCATCAATGGGTCTAAAACCTAATAAAGCACACTTTGCAATGCAATAGTTCCTATACAAAAACCCTGTGAAGGCTTGCTTCTGTTGCTTTTGCGATTTGCTTTGATGTGGCCACACTATGTGCTCTCACTGCATCTCAGATTACTAAGACTGCAAAGCTGCTAATCATGCAAACTGTGCACAGAACCGGCTACTGCCTGTGATATGTATATGAGGTAAAAGAAAAGCAGAAATAAGTTTTAATAAGTTCTTTTTACAAAATAAAACTCTATTTGTAATTAAAAATGCAATCATTTTATTGTTACAGATGTGCATATTTAAGCACCTGGACCTAATAGTATTACTGAAGTAGCAAATATTATTTAATACTGCCTGATGTCTTACCTTCTCTCTAGCTGCTATGAGCACTGTTGCTGTTTATGGGAGTACAACCCACCTTTGAGAGACTACTATTAGTATATGCTCTTATAGAACTGTATGTTTTATGCAAAAACTGGCATTTTCTAGTAAATGTACATGTAAAAGTGTTTATATATCCACTGTGTTTGCACACAGGAAAATTCGTCCTCTGCACTTTACCCATCCTGCCAGTTCAGTGAATCGAACTGGCAACATTCCAGTTACAAGGCTGGTTCCCTGTGTACAACCACTTTCCAGTACAACTGGAAAGATTCTAGAAACAATGTAATATTGTTGCCTATGAACAAAGCCAGGCTTAAAAGATCCTGCTAGCTTCCAATTCATAACACTGGCAGTTCTTCAGTTGTTCCTGAGCATCCAAACAAATTTCCTCTGGGTCTTCTTCCCATTTGCATTGCAACAACTTAAGTCAGAATGGATGGTCTTGGATTCTGTGCATTGGTCAGGCCAATGAGAGCAGTCAAACTCTTTTTATCTTGGCACTGAAAAGCTATGAGCTGTAGTCAATCATGAGCAGAAACAGGAAGTTAAGAGACATTGGCCTTGGCAAGATTAAAGATTTTAAGTAGTGTAAGTGGGTGTAATGTAAGTGGGTGTGTGTATTTCTGACATTGTATGTATAATTTTGACCATCAGTTGATTTAAATAAATTAATAAAATTTAAGGAAATAAACTTAAATCTGACAAATATGCAGGTCTTACTCTCATTCTGCCCCAGACAAAGAACAGTTTAAGAAATCACTGAAATCCCACAATTGCCATGACATTCATATCCATGCTTAGTGTAGGTAAACATCCAATTGCAATGTTATAAGCAACAGAAAAGAAGGAATGAAGAGGAAAGAAGTGGTTGCTGAGTACACCAGGTAAAAGAAACTCCAGTTGCATTTGGAAGGACACTCTTCTGAATGCTGAAAATAAATAAATAAATAAATAAATAAATAAATAAATAAATAAATAAATAAATAAATGCTCCTTAAATAATCAAGCATTGCCACTAATACTTGGTTGCCTCATCTGATCTATAAATGGATCCAGAAACCACGTCATACATCTAGTCCTATCCATGTAGGTTTATTGAGGATAACTTAGCATTTACCACACACCTCTCCACAAATATCCCAGCCTGTACAGCATGGACAATGCTGCGGAAACGTGGCTTCTCCTCCGACCGCCTCAGCATCAGCCCCATCTGCCGTGTGAAGGTGGAGGCCAGCCAGTCCCGAACCTCTGAGGGCACAGAGTCAGACTGGATGTCACTGAGCTCATCCTCTGTGTCCACCAGTCGCCTGTGGGAGGACACACACGTACACACATATAGACACAAAGGAGAGGAGGTGATCAGTGTCTGCAGGGAATGACCAAACAACTCACATCACTCTAAATCCCATCTGAGGCAGCTCAAGACAAGATGGCTCCAAGCATGGGAGATCACACAAGTGGCACAGACACACCAAGAGAAAGATGTGTGGTCAGATTAGGACACTGAACACATGCAGTCATTCACTTGTCTTCTCTCCATCTCATAACATCGAGGCTTAGAGCAGGGCTGGCCAGTGGGTTTGTTTAGAGAGCTCAATAACATTTATGTTTGCCCCTATGTGCCTGGCGCTCTGCCACTACTCAGTACACTTCTACAGCACTGCAGATGAAGAGTGAGGGCTGATAAGTAACTGGTCAGCTGACACATTCATTCCAGATGAAAGCCTTTTGAGACCATTTAATATAAACACTTATCGTATGACTAATTCAGAGCACTCTACCGTGTCTCCTCGATGTACACTGACTCCAGTACAGAAGCGGCATACTCCAGGTTCTTCTTCAGGTCCACAACAGATGCTTCTCCACGTTCCAGCTGTTTTACAAGACATCGCAACCTGAGATCAAGCACAAGCACATGAATGCCATGTCAGTAGGAGAAGATAAAAATGGAGATAGCTATTTGCAGTGGTGATATACAGCCTGTTTTAATAAAGGCCATTTCCATTTAAAAGCAAAATGTCAGTAAAATGGCAAAAGAGAACTTTAATGTTCCTCACATGCACAAGTTCCTGGTCAGGGAAGACCTATCTGAGCCTGTTGCCACAGGGTTTGTGTGAGTAAAAATAGCCCTAAAGCATTGTGCCTCCAGGCCTAATAAAGATTGCATACTGGGTCACGATGGGCTGCTGCCTCCTGTAAATGTTTACGACCCATGAATTAATGTCATGTTCTTCCATACATGAACATAAATACCACTGGCTATATCCAGCAAGCAATCTCTACTCTCTCTATTCACACAGCTAACAAATCAATGACATCAGTGAAGCCCTGAGCATTTCCATATGGCTTAATCTTTCTGAGAAATGGGACACTTGCTTGTTTATTGTTTCTTCCAAAATTAAGGGTATTCATTTCCTGCTCTAATTGGAGTAACTGGCTCTACTGTCCATTGGAAACTTTCTACTAGATTGCTGTGAAGATTTGATTGCCATCAGCAAAAGGAGCATTAGTGAGGTCAGGACGCTGGATGATCACCATCCCACCTCATGCTCAACTCATCCCAAAAGTTCTGGATGGCCACCATTTCAGAAGTAACAGCTCCACTGCTCCATAGCTCAGTGCTGGGGGGCTTTATACTCATAGTGCCTGACATTAGGCATTATGTCAATAGGTTCATGTTCATTTGCTCCAGAGAGCCCTATTCAACTGATAATAGTTCTCTACAGGGACTAAGCAAACTGTGTGCATTTGCACATCAGTGTGAGCAATGGGTGCAACATAATGTGGCTGAATGCATTCATTAGAAGGCACATGGACATATAATGTTTGTAACTATAACAGACAAATGAACAGCTTCTTTATTTTTTAGTATCGTGCTCATTCCGGTGATATCTACACCACATTGTGTTTGTCTCCGGGCAGCCGTATGTGGGTCTAGCTGGATGAAGTGTTCGTCTCTGCTGTCTCCTGAAGTGAGCGTTATGCTTTATCACTGTGTTTGAGACTGCTGTGCTCTTGTTTATGAGCTGCATTCAGCCACCCAGAGCTGACGTCTTTGCTGACGTGGAGGCTTGGATCATGGCAGCGTTGAAGGCCCCTCGGAGTAGAAGGGGGCTTACGTGATGACCCGTGTGATGAGGAACGTGTGCATGTGTGCATGTGCTTATGTGTGTGTGTGTGTGTGTGTGTGTGTGTGTGTGTGTGTGTGGGTGGGTGTGTGGGTGTGTGTGTGAGCATGTGTTTGCGAGTATGCAAGCCACACATGGGAGACAGGTTTGACCCAATTCAGGCCGCAGCTGCTTGGGCCATGCGAGGTCCAGCAGTGTATAGTGGGATGAGCTGGAGAGAGTAAGCAAGAACCAAGAGGGAGAAAGGAACCAAGCTGTTAGGACTTTTTAGAGAAAGAAAGAGGGATAATCACATATGCGCTGTCTTCAACTGAAAGGATACCCTGATGCATGTAGGACTCTGATATGCTTTTCTGGTTTTTGTAGGAATTTAAGACCACAAATGACATGTGGGAAAATGTTATATTGTAAAGTTGGTCCATTTGGCTAAAATGTAACATATTGAAAACTTTTTCACATTACAGAAGATTAGGAGTAATGCTACAATGGTACTATGCACAGTTTGGTATGTTTGCACAATAACACTACACAGTACAGACCCATGATATGGCTAGCTGCATATCAGTGATATGATACAATCCATCATATTTACTGTACTGGAAACTACCTCCATTTACACCAAAAAGCAGTCAGCAAGCTCAGCCCAATTTTGTCATTTACATGAGCCAAAGGTGCCACTCTAGCCCCCTTTAATTATTGGCTGTTACTGTGTTTGACAGTTAGAAAACCTATTCCATTAGAGCAGCCAACCAACACAATTTCATCATAAAAGCTGTTCTTTGATATGGATATAGTAAGCATGTGACTTTGTTTGGGGCAAAGTGGAAAAATGTTTGGTACAAGACCATTCACAACCCTGTTATTTTTCCTCAGAATGAAACACACTGACTTAACATTTCATTAAAGCTGCACATCATTGCTACACTGTAACAAGAACACTCAAGTCTGACCAGACAGTGTTGCAGTTTCTATTGTTATGTCATAACAAAGAGGACGCAGCTAACCTGAAAACGATCTATTCCTTTTTGTAGGGGATGTAAAATAACAATTGATATATCAAAGCACTGTGATATTATGTGCCACAATACTGTATAATTTCTCAAAAGCACTGTATCTACTTTTAATGAATTAATATTTAAGATTCATGACAGACAGTAGATCATTCTGTGTTGTGTTTAAACTCCTACCACTAGATATTGTACTTCGTCTCCAGATCCAACTATTCTGATTATATAAAACAGCTTTCATATCTTTTTATATAATAGCTTTTAGCCTAGTGTGGATCCCTATCTGCCTTTATGGCTTTTGCTGTTGATATTAGCACATAGAATGACACACCCAAGGCCTGGTTTGCACAGTAACCAATATTCCCATAGCAAAATCTGGAGGTGATGTTCTGCTCACTAGTATCAATGACTCATTGGCTGCAAGACTGTTATAAGAGTCCGGAATCACGCTCACAGTGGTTGATGCAAGAAATGGGAACTCGAGAAACTGAGCTAGAGTTCTGGGTAGCTTTGAATGATGATGCTTGTAAGGTCAGAGCATGAAAGAGGAAGAGAAGGGGTTGGGGCAGTAGAGGGATGCAAATCTTCATCATGAGAATGTGAGAAAGAGGAGTGGATTGGGGTCCTTCTCCCAAACTTCATTTATGATTATGGACCTGAACTGTTAGCTCTGTTGTGATTGTGCTGAACTGTCTTTTGAGGGAGGAAACACACATAATATGTCCAAATGTTTGCAGACATGCCTTCTATTGAACTCATTCATCCATCCATTCATCCATCCATCCATCCAAGTTACATCCATTGCTGATGCAAATGTGCAAATGTCCACACACAGCTCATCTAGTCAATGTACTGCAAACACAATATGATTCTCTGGAGCAAATAAACATGAACCTACTGGAACCATGCCAAAGACCAGACATGGGATAGATGAGTGTAAATCCTCCAGTTGAGTTGTGGAGCAGTTCAATGTTCTTTGGAATGATGGTGCTCCATACCTTTGTGACGTGGTAGAGTGGTGATCATCTAACACCCTGACCCTAACATTATGGTGGCTGAATGCAGTCAACATCTAGTAGAAAGCCTTGTCAGTAGAAACAGTTAATCCAACAAAGGATTGATAAACTCAAGAGCAGATGACCAGGTGTCCATATAATGTATGAACCTGCCCCCCAGCCCCTCCTGAACCAGACACTGTCAGCTTTATCATAATGGATTGACTAGGCACAAGCCCTTTAGTGCACTTGATTCAGGATTAAGGTAGACTCATGTAGGCTATTCATGCACAGGAAATTCTGCGTTCTACCTGGCTCACTAAGCTGCAGTGAGTTACCATGTGAATGGAGCGCTCATGCTTGGCTAAAAAACAGAAGCTCGGAAAGCGGGAATAAGAATGCGGTATTTGAACAATGTTATCAAAATCAGTGAGGCAGCGAAGGAACACCTTCCCCCAGCTCTCCCGGAGGAATTCCCTCTCCCAGACAAACACACAATCAATGCTGCAAGTCAATGTCATCCCATTAGAGGATTAGTGCTTGCCAGAATTCGGCCAGAGCAGAAATGATAAGAGAAAGTCTCCACCATGACTACACAATGTATGACCTTTCTTGTGGAGAGACGGGGAGAGGATGGCTGAGTTAGATAGTTATGATCAGACTTCGGCTGTTCTCTCAGAGTTGTGTGGGAATGACTAAATAGTCACTGCTGAGCTTTTGTTCAGCACATATAACTGTTATCATTTTAGACAGAGAGCTGTGCTTGTGAAACATTGACACAGACTGTGATTGAAAATGTTGAGGAACAGGTCTGAGGTGTGTATGTGCTTAAGTGTGTGAGTGTCTGTGTGTGAGTGTGTGTGTGAGAGAGGTAGAAAGAGACAGAGATGTCTGTTCTCAGTATTGATCAATGTGAAGCACTCAAAGCCTTTCATGGGAAGTGTGGGACTTCTCCTCTTTGATGAAGCACCTGATTGCTTTTCATTCATATTGACTGCACGATGCGTGACAACAGCAGTCTCACAGCCTTGTGGTGTAAAATGCAAGGAAGCATGTCAGTGAATAAATGAGAAAGCCTCTGGAACACCACGTTTCAACCGAGATTCAAATTTCCAGACACACATGCATCACGGTTCTGTGAATGATAATAGACATTGGGGGAAATGCTGTTGTTTCAGTGTACAGTTTAAAACAACCACTAGACAATATCAAGTGTGGAAGCGTAATCCCATCATATAAACTCATAAACCTCTAAAGGACACGTATCCAGGTGTTTACTTGCACAGCCAGTGACCTGTCCTCATCTGCTGTGATTAGCTATGTAGCAAATGGCTTTTGACAAAGATTGCCAGATATTAAAGGAAATAATGTGTAATAGTGAGTAAGCAATGAACTAGAAAATTTCACCTCTGATTTACAAGGCAAATTACCTTTTATAAACGATTGTAAATGTGTACATAATTTCCACATGAATAATACACAGCGATACATCTTTGTTTACTTACATAGGGCTGGCTTATACATCAATATTTATATTTATATCAGGATATAAAAGAGCAAGATATGGGTTTAGGGAGATATTGTTTATATTAGTTTTCAAGTTTTAAATAACATTGTTTCAATCTTGTGGAATGCTTATTTCTGCTCCCTTGCTCTGCTCTGCCCCCTGCTCTCAGCTCCTCCTTTGCTCAGTTACTCTCTGCCCCCATTCGTACTCTCACATACACACTATGAAAGGGACATGAGATTTTACATGTATAAAGAAAAAAATGAAGATTAAATTTCAATATGTTTACGTATCGTGTATCAACATCCAACTAAAATATATCAGGATATTATTTTTGTCCATATCACCCAGCTCTACACTGCCAAAAGTCATGTGATAGCAGTATGGAAAGTGTTACTCTGCATTATCCTGCTAGTATATCCCATTATTGTGGGTGTAAATTAAGGACTGCAATGAGTGAAGCAGGCCCCAATCAATGACGTTTTAAGGCAGACCATTAAACCCAATCTATTTCATGAAAATACAGTACACCACACATCACTATGGAACCCCCACCAGTCTGCAAAGTTCCTTTTTGACAACTGGGGGCCATATCTTCATGGGGTCTATGCTAGACAAACTCCACCATCAGCCTGAAACCACTGGCATCAGACCATCAGACCATGACACATGTTGCCAGTCTTCTATTGTCTGGATAGTAACCTCACTAGCTCAGGTGTCATGGTGTTAACAAAGGCACTCTGGTGGGTCTTCTGCTCCCATATCCTACAGGACCATGGGGGGCCTCCTGCGTTGACTGTAGAGTTACTTGTCTGTTTGCATGGACAATTCTAGCCAGTTAGAATCATTTAGCAGCCCAGGGTGGCCGCTGCACTGTCCACTATGAGTGACAATGCCTTCTATATCACATTCCTGGTACAAATGAGTACATGTACATGCATTCAAGTACCTTTAAATAGCACCTATTGCAGGCATAGATGTGCAAATGCACACACAATTTGTTTAGTCCAGCTACAGAATAGAATAGGAGTCTCTAGAGCAAATCAGTTCTGGTCCAGGAATACCCCATGCCCTGCTTGTTTTAGCACTCTTGATCTGACTCTATGAACCGATGAGACCTTGCTGAGCTGAAATGGGTGTGTTACAGAAGGAGATCCTTAAAACAACCAGGATTGTAATTTAGGACCACGATTGAAAACCACTGCTCTAGAGCAAATAAACATGAAACTACTGGCATTATGCTTAATGCCAGGAGTGGTCTTGTGGTGCTCCATCCAATACTTTTACGATAATTTGTCAGTACAACATCCTGTCTTCACTAACTCTCTTGTCCCTGAATGCAAACAAAACCTATAGGCAATGCTCCAAAATCTATTGGAAAGCCTTACCTGGAAAGTAGAGACAGTTCCTCCAACAAAAGCAGAATACACTCTTCTAAATACCCTTGATTTTGGATTTCGACTCTACTTAAAATCATCTCTATTATTGTCAAGAGTAAGAAAACCTAGATAATAATATAATGTAATATACTCTATTTAACAAGAGTAATTGAGTGTAATCACCAAGTGTTTTAAGTAAATAAATAGTGTGAAGTATCACATATTGTGAATTTTCTTTGAAGAATCCTGATATTATATTTTTATATGTCTGTAGACTGCAGAGCATTCAGGCACTATTAACAGGTGATGTGAGTGTGGATGTGTATGCTGGGCATGTAGTGTGTTTGGTGAAGCTGTAATGAATCCACAAACTGACTCCAAGATCTACAGTAAGAAAAAAAAAGATGTTATGAAGTGTGTCTCAGGAGAGACTCATGTGTAGGTGCACTCTCCCCCACTTTACCCCTTTCCCCTCTTTCACCTCTGTAACACTGCAAGGTCACTTCTAATCCATCCTTTTATGTCCACTCCCGCACCTTCTCCTTTTTTCTATATCTCCCATCAACCTCCCTACTGTTCAGCCTTTTCCTTTAGCTTCCTCATTTCTCTCCACCTCTCTCCCTCTCCTGTGCTTCCAGACCTCTCTTTGTCCTCAGCAGTGCAAGGGCAGAGAGTAGTGCACCAGAGTCCCCAAAGAGTAAGACATTTTATCACCCTCTGATGCCTACTGGGAACATCAGCGAGCTCTACTGCACATCTGAGGAGACCAAATGAACTTAAAGTCAACCTGAAATCAAAAAGAACCTTTTCATTTTTTACCCCATCAGCTCATGTTCCAAGTCAGATGAAGCCCAACTTATCATATAATGAAGCAAGCAAGGCTAAAGAGGCCGAAGAGGTTTGGTCTGAATCCACACATCCTGAGGATGTTCTACACCTGCACTGTGCACAGCATCCTGAGGAGCAGCATCACCAAAGGAGAGATGCTCTTGAAAGGAAAGGTCTGCAAAGGGCAGTGTGCATAGCTCCCAAACCTTCTGGATTTACACACCAGCCGCTTTCTGACGAAGTCCAGGAGGATTACAAAGGACTCCACCCACCTAAACCACTGCCTGATGTCAAAGCTGCCCAGTGGCAGGATGTACAGAAGCATGAAGACAAAAACCAGCCAGTTCTAAGACAGCTTCTTCCCATAGGTCACCAGGCTGCTGTGTTTCAGTCCATAGCTGAATACAACTAATCTCACCTGCACTTCACTTACTATTAGAGCAGCAACTAGCTGCTCAGTTAAACTGCAACCATCAAAGACTGTCTCCCAATTAGCAGTTACTGTAACTATGCACTCACTGAGCAGGTGAAGACAAAGGAAAGTGGACAGACTTGCAGGTTTTTTGAGGATTTAATCAAAAAAGAACAAAACAGAGGATACAACAACACACAGGGCACACACGTTGACATATTTAAACAAAACAGGACGGGAGCTAAACAGGACAGATACATGACACTCACCTTCTCACACTACAGCTTACGTTTAATTCTATACCCAGTGCACATGCAAATAGAACCCCACCCAAAATTAAATTTCTGATCTCTAATTTACATTTACATTTGCTGCATGTAGCAGACGCCCTTATCCAGAGCGACTTACAAAAGTGCTTTGCTGTTCACTTAGAATATCCTTAGCTAGTAGAATGGGTCTTCAGTCTGTGTTTGAAGACAGTGAGGGACTCAGCTGTTCGGACTCCCAGGGGAAGTTCGTTCCACCATTCTGGTGCCAGAACCAAAGAGAGTCTGGATGCATGTTTTCCTTGCATCCTGAGGGATGGTGGGTCAAGCCGAGCTGTACTTGAAGCTCAAAGGGCTCTTGGTACAGCTGGAGTTTTGACCATTGCCATCATGTATGGAGGGGCTGGTCCGTTTTTGGCTTTGTAGGTCAGCATCAAGGTTTTGAATCTGATGCGGGCAGCTACAGGAAGCTAATGAAGGGAACGCAGCTCTTGTTGTTGTTTAGAATCAAAATATAGTAGAAAACCTTCTCCAAAGTCAAATAACAAAAACAAGAAAAAGCCAATGATGACTCCCAGGAGGATACCCTTGATTTCAGTTTTTTAAATAAATGACTGAGCAGGTGTCCAAATATTTTTGTCATTGACAATGTATTCTGATTTCACAAACTGCTCAGAATGGACGATTGCCCTGCTTACATTTCTGCACACAGCACTGGATTGTGCAGGATGCATGTAGTTTATTAAAGATGAGCAGCTAACTGAATGACTGAACACACCTGCATTGTGCTGCCTCACACGTAGAACTCCTCTGTGAGGAAGGCTGGCTTGCCACATGACATATAATAAAATGAGGAACTCCAGATTCTGCTTTGTCAGATGCTGGCTTGACATATCTTTGAGGCTGAAAGACGAGAAAGAAAATGTCAGGCTATTACTGTAGAAGAACAGTTTGGAGGTGCCCCGTACTGAGAGGGTGTAGCGTGGCTTCAACAGCAGAACCGTATGTATGAATCCAAAATAATGCTGACTGGGTTGTTTGTGTTGACCTTGCCTGGGCTGGTGGGCTTGTGCTTTGTTACACAGCATGCCACACACCTCCCTTATGTTCCATCACAGCCGAGGTTGTCATGGCAATGAGAGATGCAGTCTACGTCAGACGACTGGCACATGTAGGACGGGACATATGTGTGATCCATGGGGAAGGGGCAAAACACCTTCCTGCCTCTTAGAAGGGGGAGGGCAAGATCACAAGGGCATGCTGGGAGATAGGTTCCAGGCATGCAAGGCTTAAAGCTCTAGTCGGATGTTGTTGAAGCAGGAAAGAGGTGAGATCATTGTTGCCACTGCTCTACCTCACTACCGATCCTGCAGGGCGCTCAGAGAGGGCGGCGCTAAATTAGGCCTGAGGGGAAGAACAGTTCTGGACAAACAGGACATTCCCCTATTGTGGGGCTGCGTCCTCAGTCACCTTCTACAAGTAAAAAAAAAACTGGTCACTCTGCAGTTTCAAATATATCAGGCCACCTCAGATTCAGGTGGTTTTGGTAGCCATGAGCATGAACACACCACATTTGTGTAAATTGGATATTTTTTTGATTAACATATGAAATGAATTAAGGACAAGAAACTGCCCTAGAAGCTAAATGGCAGCCATGCAATGGTCTGGGCATGTCCGTGAGCCATTAGTTAACTTGCTTTCAAACAGTTTATATACCAAACTGACGTCTCATCCTTTATTCATTTATGTCCACTAAATAACATACTTGGGTACCTGACAAATGGATGTTTTTTTTTCTTACACAACAAACAATGAAGAAACAGGGAAAATGCCTTTTGCAGCCTATGTTTTTAAAAAATAACTGGCACAGACCTAGTTACTGACAATACAGTCACACAAGACACGTACACCTTTTTGGCCATTCTGAATCCTTGCCATACGTAACTAACCCTGACCATGTTCCTAATTAAATAGATATATTGTTTTAATCCTTATTAACTGATTCCCCCCCCCCCCTTCAAAATAGAGCTGTTACACTACTGAAGCTGTGAACTACTAAAAATGGACATGTTAATAGTTGGACAGCAAGTATGAAATTAATATGACATTTAAACTTACTATCCAAACTTCCCATCAGACAATGTATATGATGTATAATGCATAATGTAATCTTTGACAAAACAATTACAACCTACAACCTGTTTAAGAATCTTATTGTCTGTCACACCACAGAACAACATTTTCATTACCAAAAAAATGAACTGTCATTATTATTGTAGGGGTTTTGTGCAATTTAAACCTTATATTGGTAAACTAAATATGTAGAAAATACTGTTAAAAACTGCAGCAATTCCAGGAGTTACTGATTTATTTTATTAATGTTTATTTTATTAATGTTTATATTACATTCTTCATTTACATTACTGTCACACCGCATGACATTCTACATGTTTACATTTACATAAAACAATCTATATTGCATTGTGGAGGAAAACACATCTCACTTAAAATCTTTACTTATTGTAAAATCATGCATATTATCATCATATCACCCACAAACATACACTACTAAACTACAAGCATCTAGTCAGTTAGCCACTGCAATGTGAGGCAGGCAAGCTACTTTATTCACATTACAGTAGTTTCAAAAGTTGATACAATTTCAACAGTGGTCAATAAACAGTGAAACCTTTTGAGGATTTAAACAATTTCAAACAGTTTTCAAACCAGTCCTAATGTAGCAGCTCTCAGCACCTACTTGGCACCGTCAGTAACCTGTAGCCATAATACATTCTGTCAGTCCAAAGAAAGGGAATGAATGCTGTCTCTTCAGCCTTCTATCAATTTCAGATGTTTGTGAAGCTCAGGCAAATATGTATGTGTTAGATGTCCATGAGCACATCAGGCTTAAACCTGTCCATGAAGTACAACACAGCAAGTAAAAGCTCTATAAACCCTTTAATCAGGCTCCTGAGAGCTGGCCTAAGTGCTACAATAATCCCCAGCCTAATTGGATTCTACCAGAATTACTCATGTGTAAATAAAGGCAGGAATAGCCATCAGTGACTTACGAAACCATCTTCTAATGCTACTCTGACACAGGCCAACAGCTTATGGGTTTGCAGATGACAGTTTATGGTAGACATGAATGTTTATTTTTGAGAGATTTCTAGGTGTAACAGATGTTGCCTTCACTTGTGCAAAGGAACCCAAAGGGGGCCCATGGGAACCCAGGAGCACAAGGGTTTCACTTCAACAATCTATGAAATATGTAATTTGGTGGAGATGCCCATGTATGTATGTATGTATGTATGTATGTCTGTATGTATGTATGTATATTTGTATGTATGTATGTATGTCTGTATGTATGTATGTCTGTATGTCTGTATGTATGTATGTCTGTATGTCTGTATGTATGTATGTCTGTATGTATGTATGTATATTTGTATGTATGTATGTATGTATGTATGTGTGTATGTATGTATGTCTGTCTGTATGTATGTATATTTGTATGTATGTATGTATGTATGTATGTATGTATGTATCTGTCTGTCTGTCTGTCTGTCTGTCTGTCTATCTATCTATCTATCTATCTATCTATCTATCTATCTATCTATCTATCTATCTATCTATCTATATATATATATATATATATACACTAACACACTAGCTACAATCTTACATCTATTATGTTCAAACTGAATTTGGCTAACGCCGTTATCCACAGCAATTTACAACTGATTTATTGAGTAATGTGGTGTGTTTTCCCAGCCTATGAATTAATATATTGTTATGGGGTGGAATATACAAATAATCACACCAATAGTTGCACCCAGAAGGAAGTGTCAGATGCAATGCTATTTGGAAGGAAGATAAAGGTCACCAGAAACAGTAAATGATTACAGATTGACTAATATGGGCAACATTTATTGAACTACACATACAGATGTAACATCTCTCCGTATGGCATTGGGAGCAACACAACATACCAGAAAACTAACTATGAAGGTGTAGAGGTTCCTAATGGTGTCCTGCGATAGTCCATCTCATGCAGCTTAAATGTTCTCACTCAGTTCTTGCAGATTTTGTAGTAGAGGTGGAATGTTCATGGTGCATCCAACAGCATCCCACACATTTTAAATTTTGGACAAATTTTGGATGGGACTGGCCATAGCACAGTATCTGTGTCTTAAATGGCAAGCTTTTGAGATGGAGGCAGTATGTGGTTTGAGTGCTGTCTTGTTGTACAAAATTACACCCCAAACCATGACATTGTGCCTTCTGAATGTGTGATGCGTGACATCAGACTATTGATCTTGGTGCTGACCATGAGAGTATATAAATTGATGTGTTTGAAGCAAGAAAACCTGAGACAATTTGAAGGGCCACATTGTGATGGCTAGATCAGCACATCTCCAAAACATCTGACAGTACCTGTGGTCAGTACCTATCAAAAGTGCTCCATGGAAGGACAATGGTTAAATCAGGGGCATGGCTGCCATACCATAACTTAAAAATGAAGGTTCTGCTGTTAACGACTTAATTCTATAAAGCACAGGACACAACATCTGCACAATATTACGCAGGTGGTTTAAATGTTAAATTCTTTGTGTACTATATGCTGCTCGGTTCCATTCCTACAACACTCTCAAAACCAATGGTCCCTGAATCATGCTGGTTTTTGGCTTGTATGTATGGTTCAAGAATAAGCCACTGACTGATACACTAACAGGCTGAACAGGCCGCACCAACATCAAGTAGTGTGCATTTAAGTGTAAGCATTCCACACAAGAGAAAGCACTGTTTGCTAATGAAGAATAATAATGAAAGTCAGGCTCTTGCTCTTTAGCAGAGGCACCAGCAGTATGGCTACTGTTTGAATGGTATCAGTGTTGAGAGAACAGCAGCAGCAACAAGCAGGGGAGGGGCCGCTATTCTCTCCCCCCCCCACTCTCATACACAGTCTGGCCGCCTGATTCATTTAAGTACTCAATTAGTAAGATAACAAGCTGATGAATGGAGCGAGGGGGTGAAGAGACCGTAGAGCAGAGGGAAGGCTCAACAAATGTCAGAGTAGGACTTGGAAAATGAAAGGAAGACAGGGAGGGAGGGGGTGGGAGTTGGCAAAATGTCATCTCTCAGAGCTTCCGTATATTTACAGAGTTAATTAACTTGTTAATGTAATCTCGCTAAAACGTGTTAATTGCAAAAAAAAAAAAAATGTGCTGCAGATTTCACACAGCCTTATAAACACACACACGCGCGCACGCACGCACACACACACACACACACACACACACACACACACACACACACACACACACACAAATATGCTCACTAAAACATGCACATACAAGACTGACCATGCTGCATCATACACATAAATAAATTTCAGTAGATAGTTGACATGAAATTAAATGTGCCAAATAATTAATTAACATATTTAGGTTGATTTTTAATTATATTATAGTTTCTATGTGACTTTGGTTGGGAACAAATGCACACATGGGTGTTGTTTAACAAGCCTATTTACAACCCTGCTACAACACTTTTCTTTAACTAAAGGCTTGTGGAGAACAATTGAAAAAACAAACAAACAAACAAACAAAAAACAAAAACAAATGTCCTCGCTTTTATTATCTGGGTTACACCACTGACCACAGAAACAAACAAAATCCCTAATTATTCCCAGGTCTTACTGGATAGAGTTTGTGTCATCTTGTGTTTTAGAATTGCCGTCGCAGTCCACCTCACCCCGAGACCGAGACAAGAATGAATCCAAACAAGGACGAGTCCAAGACAAGACAGAGAGTGCTTGATCATGGTCTCGAGGCTGGTCTACATCACTAATTGTTACCATGCAAACTGTAAAAAAAACAAAATCTATTTTTCTACCTCTAATTCATAAGGCAGCTCATCCATGGTGGCTGTGCTTGATCACATCAACGTAACATACTGTATACCAACACCCCATCATGACAAAGTCACAGCAGTGCTGAAGATGACCCACCACCCAAATGAATACCTGCCCTGTGGTGGTCCTGTGGGGTCCTGGCTACTGAGGAACAGTGTGAAATGAGGCTGACAGTACGCAGAGAAAAAGATGGACTACAGTCTGTAATTATAGAACTACAAAGTGTTCCTGTGTGGTAAGTAGAGTTTACTAAAATGTGTAGAAAGCGCAGAAACAAGGAGCTGATCATAATAATGTGACTGGACAGGGTTTTATCTCAGTAAACATACATACATACTGGAATTATAGATATGTGCTTATGTATTACCATTTTTAATCATTTCCTTTGCATTTGAACAATACTGAGATGATGTCAAAATAAAGATAATGATGCATCATTATATACTTCACTACATATAGGCACCACCAAGCTGGGAGACGTTACTCTGTTAAATATGCAACATGTAGCCTTTATAAAAGCCCAGCAGCTGGAACGGCACTAACTAGACACTTTACTCCTAATTCGTTCAAGGACAGCGGGGGTGTGATCCAAATCCAACCTCTAGCACTGACCTCTGCACTGAACCAGTTTTTTTCTTGCCAGTGTGCCACTCTGGAGCCTATATGTAATGCCTTGGCTTAACTGCAGGCTTAACTGTAGAGCTCCTTAGTACAGTATACCACTGCCCCATCCTAATCCAGTCACACCAGGCATAAAAACCCTCCCACACACCCACCCACCCACACATGCGTACATATACACACACAAAGAAAAACAAACCATTAACAAAACATTTATTCATTCCACCCATTTATTACTAATTGGATCAACAACGTTTCAAGCTGTCATGCTCTCATCTGCGTTTTAATTATAGCAGATATGAAAAATATGATATGAAATATTACAATATGCCAGTGCTGACAGTCCCAAAGTCGAATGTGTCAGAGTGTAGTAAAGTCTATGTTGGTTAATGTCAGAACTGTGTTTGGTACTGTGTAAATACCTGAGCTGAATGTCAGTTATTGTTCTGATTATCAGTTTTTTTTTCAGATGTTTATAGAGAAAATTGAGAAAATATGAAGGAACTAAAAAATCAGACATTAAACAGAATGATTAGTGAAAGACGTGTGCAATTATATAGAGGAAACCAAGAGAGGTTGAAAGGGAATAAACTGGCACGAAATACAAAAGCCTTCGTGCAGATAGAGAAGGCAATTCACTTCTAATTTCTAATTTGCAAACACGGGATTTGCCTGGATTACTCTTGAAAACATTCCTGGTATGGTTAATGTGAAGATTAATGGCAGTACATACATGGTCAGCCTAGGAAGAGGATCAAAATATAAAAGAAAGACATCGTTCAGTCTGACACATTTGAAACAGTCTGTAACTATAGCACGCTGCCCAGCTTGCTTATTAACAATGTGAAATGGTGAAACTATCCAATTATAGAAATGATAGAATACCATCAGTCTTAAATCAACATGTTGTGAACAATTGATGAGTTTGTTTAATTTAGTCATGTTTATTCATAGTCATTTATTTTGCATATTGATACTGTAACACGCCCTACCATAGATTAGCGCCCTGTCTAGGGTTGTTTCCCGCCCTTGCGCTCAGAGTTGCCGGCTGGGCACCGGCTCACCCGTGACCCTATTAAGGAATAAGCGGTTCATAAAGTGGATGGATGGATGGATACTGTAACACAAAAACCTCCTGATGGGGGCTCTGATTCACTTAGTGGTCTAATGCGCTAGCACTACGATCCGAGGATCACAGGTTTGAATCGTGGGTCATGCTACTTGCCATCGGCAGCCACAGTCTGGCCATGCTCCTTCCCCACTTTACACCCAGGGTGATGCTGGCCAGAGACGTCTCTTAGTCACTGAATCAGAGCTGGGGATCTGGCACTTTCCTTCAAGTATGTTGGCTGTACAGCAGTGACACAATGGCAGAGTTTGAAAATGGGCAGCGGCTAGCGTCATACGTATTGGAGGAGACACCCTCCTAGTGTTGGGAGCATTATATGGGGGAGAGTTGTAACCTGGTTGGGTAATTTGTCACTTCCAATTTGTCCCAAAAAATAATAATTTAAAAATAATTAAAACGTTTTTTTTTCAAAATCATTTTGGATTATTTCTATTGGGCCATTCATCATAAAATGTTGACACCATATAAAGTCACCACTTTATGTCAAAAAGTGATACATGGTTTTGCATGACAGCAACAACATACAGCACAACTAAAAAATCATCTTAGAATTGGCATATCACAATAACATTTCTGACCAAACGTCAGCAGCTGTGTCACTGATCTGTGTAAAAAAAGCTGAGAAAGGTTTTAAAGTGATTGTAGATGTAGATGGTATTTGTATGTGGAGTCTGCTGCTGTCATCTCTCCCCATGGAGACCGATGACATATCAATAAAGTCAGCCACCTAAAGGCTAAAAAATAAGAATAAATCAATCACTGCCTGGCAAAGCACAGGGTAAATCAAGGACACAGTGGGGGTTTGATTTGATTTGAATAAATCTATTCAGCTGCTATCTGACTTTTTTAATAAATAAAAAAATAAATTAATTAAATAAATGAAAAATATTTTTTTAAATAATGAAAATAAAGACTATTGATGACTTGTAAGACTAATCAAGAAAAAGTGCACTAGCAAATCTCTGGTATGCTGACAAAATAAGTTCTGGGACAAAGATGCAGGACAGAAAGAGGAAAATGAACTGTATCCAGAGAATGTATCAAATGAATTGCTCATGAGTCAAACCTATGCTATCTCACAAATGAAACATGACAGCATGTATGACTGCCAAAGGAACTGGCTCATTTGCTTATATTTATTATGTGTTACCAGCAGTAGAAGTAATTATGCTGTGCACAGAAACATCTTATCTGTCTAAACCCAATGCAGTGACTTCAATCTCAGTGGACAGCACAAACTGCAAAATCAACAATGAAACTTTACACACTGAAGCCAAGACAGTTCATGTCCATGGAGCTGCAGAAAAACAAGGGCAAAACAGGACAAAACATGTTCAATTTAAACATTTACCTATCATCCCCTGACAGGGTTGAGGGAGGTGGGCTAATACTACTGAAATGTTATGGTTTGTAAGGCACAAAGGGGAGAATCAAAAGAAAATGGCCACTTTACAATGTGTTTAATCGAGTACCTTATAGTCACCCCTGAAATAGTTAATACAGTCTGTTGTGTGTTAATTAAACAGTGAAATGTAAGCATTAGCATGTTTAACATAACAAAAGCAATGCTACTATCATTGCATTACTCCTAAACTATTACTGTTCCCACGATACCACTCAAATCCAATGTTTGTGAAAATTCTGTATTTACTCTACTAGTGCATTTACTGTATGTTCTCCATAGAGCTCCAAACAGTGACCCACCTACTGTGATAGTTAGGAATAGGAATACATGTACCCTTTCACCCCTAGTTGAGACAATGTAGCAAAACGGCTTATAGGACACACGTGTATGTATATATATATATATATACCTAAATCAGCTAGCAAGCAGTCCAAAGTACTGTTATATAGAGACAAAAATAAGACATGCCCAATTACATATAAATTATGGTGTATGTCAATGGCTTCAACATTATGAACAGCTTGAAACCTAGGTTACTTAAAATGGACCTGTGAAATGTCCATTCTGTATCCAGACTCTAGGTCCTGCTGATCAGTATAAGAGTACTAAGAAGGGTGAAGAGCTCTTCTCTAAGCCTGTATAGGTAGTGATCTCAGGTGGAAAGAAAGCAATTTCATCATCTGAGGATCCAAGCACCGGCTGCACTGTGATTTTCTCATCCCCTGCTGACCTCCAGAAAAAAACAAGATGAGGAAGCCAATCCCACGAGACCAGGCCTTTAGGAAATGCCAGGCAGCCTATGTTTTTCATAGTAAACCTTCTCCAAGTCCTGCCATATCCTGTGGTCATGTCTCTCAGCTCTTTGGACCAGTAACGATAGCAGTTCGTTGTATTACAGTGCTTGTATATATTATCTAGTGTTTCAAGCTTGGTTTACTGGGATCAATCTACAGTAGTGGTGGGTTAATGCTACAGATGAAAGCTGCATTGTTGTTTTGTTCACCATAGATCCAATTTACCTGCTTACCTACAAACTCTATGTATATATTGAACTTTACTGTACTGATTCCCTAATGAATGTTTACGTATGAGAAATACTGAATACAATTAAATGCAAGATTTACAGAGAAACACACTGAGGAATATGTACAGAGACTGGAAAGATCTGATTTATCTTTTCAAGCCTTGCAACATCACAGAGTGACAATGTGAAGGACAATGTGAACAACTTGAGTTGATACATGACAACGTGGATTGCTAACTGAATCGGATATCTCTGACGGAATATCTGACCCATATTGTCAACAGCACTGGCACATGCTGGTTTAGAGGTTCATCCTGGACTTCATATCTGGGGATTTTCTCCTTTGTATTTTAACCAAACATAGCAAGTCTAATATGGCCCAAAACAAGTACAAAAATATTTACTAAATATATGCATTTGAAGGACACATCACTCTAGAGACCATGTGATGGGCCATGGCATAACTAATGGAGAGAGATATACAGCAAGTGACAGCTGATTAAGAATGATGGACTATATCTTCACAAAAAGATCTGCAGCACTGTGACTTACATTGCAGACTTTATGAAGGTTCACTTATCTATGCAATACATATAAGTATTTACTTTGTCCACATACAGTAATCATACTGTGTTAAACATGAATTTCATATAACAGTAGGATTAATGTGATAGTTTATATGTTTTGGAGATTTAAATACTTCTCAGGGGAGAATGTGTAATTGTACCAAGCACGTGGAAAACTAGCATTAAAGCATGTGTTCTTGTGCAGTCTTCTTTCAGAGCAGATGAATCTGGCAAATGCAAGTTTAAATTCAGCCAACCAATGTGGACAATTCTAAGAGAGCTCAAAAGTAGGTGAACCAAATGTCTTCACAGCTGTATGTTGTCATTCTTATACAATGATTGCTAAAACATTTAAAACAGTAACTGTTTTGTTGACGGTAGAAAATAAATCTTAATTTTTAATGCAGGTTAATGTAAATAAATTGCCTTGTGAAAGTGTATTGGGTTTTCGAGCAAACTGTTTCATTAATTTATGATGAAATTCTGTCACAGTGTAGAGAGCAATTAAGTTGAACAAACATGACTAGAAAAATAGAGATGGGAAAATGTCTCAAGACTTTCTTTAAGGTGTGCTGATATAGAAATAAAGTCACATTCATTTAGGAATTTTTATATAAAATATAATATATCATTTATATTAAAAAATTAAAAAATCATTTAAAAATGATTTTTATAAAATGAAATACTATTTAACTATTTTTTCATTTATTGGAATGAAATATTTTTCTTTTATATTTTACTTTTAATATTTCAATGTGAAACACAGATTGAAAAAAATAATATATAGGCAAAGTGTACTTACTGCAAAAGCTGTTTTCATGAGTTAGCAAACTGCTGGTTAACTGCTTGCACAGACATTCAAAATTGCAGGGATGAGCAATTCTGTTTTGTTACAGCCAATTCACACAAACCAGAATCAGTTATTTTGCAAAGGATAAGTCATCAGTCAGTGTTCATAGTGAAGGTGACATCTGGTAATGAATAGGGTTCTTGGCAAGTGTGACTCAAATACGCTTCAGATTACAGCTCTAATGTTGACTTTGTCAGTCCTTCTCCATTCTACCTATTTATGAATGACTCTGAGAGTCAATGAGAGGGAGACAGAGAGGGGGGACAGACAGACAGACACAAATTCTCACACACACACACACACACACACACACACACACACACACACACACACACACACACACACACACACACACGCACACACACGGGAAAAGGGAAATGCATTAAATATTCAACTCACAATTTAGCAAAGTAACACCTGACTGGTGCTTTGTGAATTTAGATTGAATGCGCCTAATTGATACAGGTTCAGGAGATGCTGTGTGGCCAGTCAGTTGTCACCATCCACTCATTTATGTAAATGCCTCACACCATGATCCCCACCTTCATTTTTCTTTTTCTGTCACTGGATCAGCGATCTCTTCTGAGGTTTTACCACATGTTGTTGAAACATGGAAACACATACACAGCACTGTGTCTGTGGAACAACAATTCACAGTATCCTTAAACTCTACACATTGATGATATCTAAATGCTGGCTGCTCTAGTAGACGCTGAATCCCTGGTCACATCTAGATATGCATCTTCAATAAAAAAATAAAGGTAGAACAATTGGTTATTTAAGAGGTGCCATAAAATAGCCTATTTTATCGTAAAGCAGGTAAACCTTTAAATCAATAGAATAGAACTTAATTGATCCCTTGGGAGGGTTCCGTCAGGGAAATTCAGGGAAGTAAATTCAGGGAAGTAAAGCATCCTGAAATTTCTTCACACAAAATGGTCCTTTAAAAAAGTCAGAAAGACAGAGGTGACTAATAAACAGACTGCAATTCAGCTCAGGACCCTATCCGACCTTGACCTATATTTTAGTGTTTATTCGAACCAGTGTAACCTAGCCTTCTAGCCTTCATGGTATTGGTTTTGGGGCCCCGGAAAACACACACCAATTGTATGCTTTGTACATATCACAAGTAACGCTACTCTGTCTATCAGATGTGTGCATTTCGATGAGCACTGTGACACAATTGAATGAAACATACAGGACACGGCTCTGGATGATGCTGTCTTGTCAGGGCCAATAAAATAGCACACAGGACCACATAAAAGCCCTTTAGGGACAACAGTGTTCAGTGTGCAGTAATTCTCCTCACTGGCTGGAATGGGCATGAAAGATCTCATTATGCCAACATAGCATCTTTATGCCAACATAGCAGGATAAAATCCTGCCCTTCAGCAAAAAGAGAAAATCAGCATGGTAGTTACACCACGAGTGCAGCAATGTCGACTCTAGTGGTGAAAAGCAGAAATGTCAAGTACCACCTTGCTGAGAACTCCAGCTAAAGACCTGTTTTTGCTGCTAGATGATTTCAGATGATCTAAGCTGATCCATGATTTTCAAGGTGGCTGACAAGCTGGTCATAAAAGTGAAAACATACCCTATGCTGGTAACATAGCTGGTGAACCAGCTCTCGGTTAACATAGTGTACATTGCATTTGATTCTGGTCCTGCTTGGTCAAGCTGATAATGCTGGTCACACTTGTCGACCAGCATAGTCAATCTTGATCACACTGGCTGACTAGCTTGGTCAGGATGATTATGCTTGTACAGTAACTAAGTCATCAAACTTAAACAAAACCATATTGACTAGTGAAGCGGGTCAAGCTGGTTAAACTAGTTCATCTAGATTGCTTGATTCATCAGGGCAATACGAGACAGCATGTAACTACTAGCCAACTTCAACATGCAGGAAATGACACTAAATCATAATGCACTTTAGACTTTATGATGCTCCAGATCCTGGCTTGAGGAAACCTTCTCTAACTCAGTGGTTCTCAGCCCTGATCTGGAGGCACCACTGCCCCACAGGTTTTAGAGTTTTCACTAATTCCATCCTTGCTGAGCCAAACTGGGTGTGTTAGAGCTGTAAAATGGTGGTTTTCTAGGACCAGGATTGAGACCCACTGCTCTAACTGGACCTTACTGAATGTTAATTATTTATCCCTGTTCTGTGACATTGCTCAAACCACGCTTAGTAACATTTTTGTTGAATGTTGAGCATTAGGATTTGCAACCAAAACACAGAAAAAAAAGTTCTTACTTGCACTTGGTCTATGACTCTTCTAACCTGTTCAGCCAGCACTCAACACCTTGTGTGATTTTTATACGTCAGGAATGCCTTGACACACCGACACAAAACCACAGAACCTACTCTTTCTAAAAACAGAGATCGTTGTGGTGCAGTGAAGCATCTGTGAGTAATTCATTTTGGAAAATCATACTTTTATAAAATTTATAATTTTTTTTGTAAAATCCTGTTATTAAAATCCAATATAATAAAGCAGTTTTTATTACCTGAGATGTAGGTCATATTGGCCCGTGAACAAATAACTTCAAGGTTTGGGTTGCTGTGACAAGCAGTTTTACAGATCGGCATGGATCCAAAAGACAGAATCTTCCAAAAAATTTAAGACTGCCTGATTTTTTTTCATATATTTTGTCACAGTAATAAGCTATATTATAAAATATCATTTTTTTTATTCTCAACTTATAGACACCCATCTGCAACTTTTTTGTTCAGCAAAAAATTTTTATTTTTCAACAAAAAAAAAACAGCATTACCTTTGGCAATTTTTGACAACACTTTCATCAAGATATTAACTACTCATAGTATGTACACATCAAGTAATTACATATTTAAGAAGCCAAGGGCCTTCCATAAAGAGCTCATCATATGACATGTAATTACTGGGTTATTACAAAAAAAGAGGCAATGTCCAAAACACACAAAGACACACAATTGTATAGCTTGTATAGCTCACCAATTGCTGAAGTTATTTGGCACACATACTCTTTTACATAGAACAGGGTAAATAAAACAGACAATTCATTAGCATGATACACATCATATAACAAACCCAACTAACCAGAGATATATTTGACTAACCAGTCTAAATCACTGCTGTCATGCAAAAACCTAGTATCTCTCAAAATGGTAACCTTCAAGAAAAGTTCAACATAAAGTCAAAACTTTATTCCAAGTCAATTGGGATCATGGTCTGTTCATCAGGACATTTTGACACAATGTAAAGAACAGCTGTCAGATTCACTAAATGTCAAATTGAAAAATGACAAACTGGACACACAGTTACGGTTACAGTTTTAAAATTCAATCCAGGTACAACTTGAAAGAAATGAAAGGTGAAAACAGGGTCTCAGAGACACAGATTCACTTTTTTTTTACAGATAATAATAAATAAACTGGATTCAATAGAACCACTCCAGATCTTTCCCTCCCAACCATTGCACACATGACCTGGATCCTTACACTTCTTTTTTCAAGGTTATCATAGCAAATGCACCCACCCAGAAAAGGGACACAACATTCTTCTGATTCCCTTGTAAGACTGTAAGACTGGGATTTAAATGGAGTCTGTTCATCTCTGCTCTCCCACCACTTTTGTTGACTGGAGCCTAGGTCATGTTAGGAAACAGTATTTGTGTGTCAATCAGCCACCATTCAACGGAGTGATATTGCCCAAATCTAATAGCAAACGGAGAAGCACTATTCTCTCATTTATCTCTTTTCCTTTCTCCACATTCCTTCATTCCCTGTCCGCCTGTCACCCAATCATCACTATTCTGTGAAGAATGCTCACAGACATAAATATGGGCATATGTATGCACACACACAGAGCTCTCTGACAAATGAGCAATGATGTGTGAGTATAGCGATGGGGGAGGGGACAGTAGTTGAGTGACACAGAGTTTCAGAGTGTGTGTAATACATCCAGGGACTTCATCATACCTGACAGATCAGTTTTCATTCAGGATTAATGATGACAGCCCTTCTCAAGGCTGTGACGTTCTCGGCTCCAGCTGAGCCCTTACGCAGAACGCGTCAACATGCCAACTGTAACTGCACACACTTCAAATGCCTTTGCAAAGTTTGACAAACACAGGATTCGTACTCGACCTTTTAAAAAAGCTGATTACAACAGTTGTATGTAACTGGGTCACTGTATTTAAATTCTCTTCAATACCTATCAATACCTATAAACCATCTGTTCAGTTATACACTCTTGATATACAAGAATGCCAAAAGGTTTCGACTCTCGAGACTGCCTGCAAAGGGTGAATCTCAGGTTCTAAGAGTTAAATGTTGATTAGAAAAAATATTATTATTATTGTTATTATTGTTATTATTATTATTATTATTTATTTATTTATTTTTTTTTTTTTCTGGAAAGTGGAATGGATGAATTCTAATTGTTTTTATCTTTGTATACATACAATCTTGTCTTTTAAGGCCTCAGAGAGCTCTCTGGGTTTCCCCATAGTGATACCACTCACTTCAATATCCAAGAACAAACCAAAATTAACTGCCTGAGCTATAAATAAGACTGGGTTCTCCCAGATCTAACCATCTAACCGTATTTTAATCATCTACTCCTAATGTGCTGCACATGATACTAATTTTAGCCACAGGTAGAGATAAATGTAAGTTTCTAACTGTAGTTCAGTAAATTACATCCTGCAATTGATAAGACAAAATACATTTCTTCAGTTTTATTGGTTTAGTTATGAACAAATCCCTCTCTCAGTATAATTCAAATTAACATTGTGAACTGATGTAAGTGACATGATCATATATAAATACAGTATATCTGAATTGATTTGAATGAACAGGTTCTAATTCAAAGTTTTGTTCTAAAACTTTAGACCCAAGCAAAGAGTAAAAAATGAATGTCAAGACATGGGACATTCAGCGATGCTGAGCAAAAGAGTGTCTGCTTACAGTGCAGGTGAAGTCAGTGGGCCTGGTGAGGAACAGTTGGCTGGAATTACCTACACCATCTCCAAGGTCAGTGTGAAAGGAGGTGCTCTGTTCCTCTGTAACCGTGGAGATGGGAGCAGCTGCAGTGCGTGGGAGCGGAGCCAGTGATTGTAACCATGGGTGAAGAGTTTAATGGGCGTAACAGCATACCAATTACAGCCCCGCAGTGGTTAATGAATGCTAAAAAGGATGGCGAGCCATGGTGGGACACATCTAAATATGAGTGTTGTCTCATTTGCGGTTACTCTCATGAGTGTACTAATACAGTGTGGAGCTGGGTCACTGTCCACTGATCTCTGACATTCCGGTGCTCTGCTCTGGTGGTTGAAAAGGCTATATGATATTAATCTGGGGTAGGTCCATCTGCAACCCTGCAAAGTTACACTACATGGACAATAATATTGGTACACCTGCTCATTCACTGTTTCATCTGAAATCAAGGGTATCAAAGAAGTTTATCCTGCTGTTGTTGTTGTTTCTACTGTCCAGGGAAGGTTTTCTACTAGATTCAGGAGCATTACTGTGAGGATTTGATCGCATTCAGCATCAAGCGCACTACCTCATCCCCAACGTCCCAACAGATTTGGATGGAGCACAATCATTTGAGACAATCCAGTACCATGGCTCCACAGCCCAACGTGGAGGCTTTTCATCCCTCTAGCACTTAATTAACACACATGGCTAGAAGTGGCAGCCAATTTGTACAGTCTATCTCAACAAGAAGCTCTTTAGCCCATCCACCTAGAGGACTGCATTGAGCACTAGGGGTGTTCACCAAACTCTAGGCATACGGACATACACTCCTTCACCATGCTTTTGGATGGTGGGAGGAAACCAGAACCTCTGGAGGAAATCCACACAGATACAGGGAGTATATGGAAACTCCACCCATAACCCCTTTCCACCTCAAGAACTCTGGTTCTTGAACTGGTTCTGTTTGGATAAATATCTTGGTGTTTTTTTTAGAGAACCATCCACAATAAACAATGGCTGTGCATGCATTTGCACATCTGTTTCAGCAACGCATGCCACTTGAAACAGTTAAATGAATTCATTAGAAGGGGTGTCCACAAACATTCAGACATACTGTATGTAGTGTATCTGAGCTATGCAGGAGTCCACTCACAAGCCTGGCTCATTCACTAACCAGCATACACCAGCAATTACCGGCATGCACATCTCCATATAATTCAATTCCGGACCAGATGAGGCCTACATGTGCTGTTCTGAACCAAAGTCAGGCATTAAAAGATATCATTATAGCATTGATTGAACCTTTTAATTTATTTAAATTCAGTTAAAAAGTGTGCTGGTCTGATTCAAGATGCATGATATTCTTTAATCACTCGCAGTATAGGCTCCCTTTGTAAGGAGAATATAGAATTCTAATGTAGGTCTACATGTTGAAACCATCCAACAGACTTGATTTGATTACAGCCTAAAGGCAGATACAATGGCTGTCCATTCAGCTCATTTACTCAGGCTTGTGTTTTCCAGTCCCCTCTCATATCTTCACTGTCAGCCTGAAGGCAATTTGTATGGTTAACTAAAACTGGTCTTTCTCTGACTGTCTGTCAGCCAAACACAAACACAAACCTGTCCATTTCACTCGTCCTCCACATAGCTCATTTATTTTTCATGTCGGTCACCTAAAGCCGAGTTTATTAATATAGTTCAGGGTCTTGTTTTCTTATTAAAATCAATTAAACCATTTGTCTAAATTGGCTTTCTACGCTAGATAGTAAAGTCATGCAGTCCAGTTATTGTATGTCCAAGAGTCTGAAGACACCTACACATCCAATGCTTCTTCTGAAATCAAGGAGGCTTTGGTTGAGCAGCTATGGCTCTAAACTCCTCCTCTGAGTCCAACAGTGGCAGAAAGCATTACCGAGCATGATATATCAGGGGCAAAATGTGACTGAAATAAGTGGAAGTGGACATGGTGGAGATTTATAGGCCAGTTTTGTTACAGTGTGAATAGGCCGTTGTCCAGTGAAAGTCTCAACTCTTCTGGGAAAGCTTTTCACAAGATGATGGAACATTGTTGTGAAGATTCCACTGCATTCTGCCTTTCCAGTAGTAGTGAGGTCTGGTACTGATACTGGATGATTATCTCTGGATTATAAACTCATCTCAAAAGTATTTAGTGCAGGTTCAACACTCATTTACAGCTGGGAGTTTTATACTCCTATAGCATTGGACATTCTAATCATAGGCTCATTTGCAGCTGCTCTAGAAAAGCCCAATGAATTAACAACAGGAGCACTTTAGAGTGGCTAAATGGACTGATTATAAGAGGTATCTTGATACATCTGTACATATAATGTATTGGGTGTTGTTTGAGCATGTTAGTTTACTGTTGAAATTGTAGTTACAGTGAATGCTAATTAGAATTAGGGGCATTAAACCCTCCCAAAAGAGAGTCCATCACTGCATTCTTCATACAAAAAATGCTTTTGGTTGTTTGGTTCATTTTTTTTTTGAGTGACACTCAGTTGAGCACAGTCTTGTGCCAAGTATGCTATAGAAACAATCTCATCCAACATAATCAGTGTTGTTTGCAGAGTTTGTGAAATACCATGAAGAGCGCAATTGCCTTCATTACTTAGACCCATAGTTACGGTTTAAATCTACAACATGTTGTGTTTTTAGTATTACAAAATACAGACACTTTAAGCTGTTCGTGAAATTATATTGTACTTTGCCATTTCTTGTTTTGAGCGGTTTATTGCTATTATGTGTGTGTGTCTGTGTATGTGTCCCAACAATAGTCCATTACCAGTGATCACGTTTGCTAGGCAACAGGAGGGTGAAGGTTTTGTAATAGCTAATAATGTGGCATCACTTTATGAAACAAAATTAATTTGTGTGTATTTTAGTTTTTCAAAGAGAAATCTGTTGTTTTTGTTCTCTTTTTGAAGGGATTCTTACTCAAGTAGATATTGCTTGAAATATGCAGCTTACCTGTTTTTATCATTTATCTCAAGATGCTGAGTAGCATAAGCTGTTTATTTATCTCCTGATGTGAACGTTCAACATCAATTCAACTAGGTTAATGAATTACATATGTGAATAAAATATGCAATAATCATTCATCCACCAGTCAGTGTAAACTCTGCCATCCTGCCAAGCAGTCTAATCAGAAAAGATAGACATTATTACACTATTTCTCAGATGAAACACTGGCTTAATTATTAGGATCACTGTTTATATTAATCAGGACATTTCAATTTATGACTTGAAAGCGTTCAAGCATATTTGTACATTTCATCGCTGATGGAATGGACAAGTTTGGGTCTGATCATGTTTTGATAACTGACTGAGTTTAAAACACAATAATATGGGACACAATAATATGAAATTCAGACATTGTGGTTATACAATGACATCAAACACAGCTCAGCCAATCAGATTTTAGGACTCACACTATCTATTTTATAAAGATTAAATCACACCCAAAGGCAAAGCACAAAGGCTAGTATCCTGCAGGCTACAGCTCAACTGAGATCCACACTGAACTCCTGAACACCACTAAGTAAGCTCTAATCAGTCAGCTAGTGACTCTTTTGGCCTCAGGTTAAAGGAATGAGTTTGTATTTGTGTTTGTACCAGTGTAGGTGCCTTGAACTGGCTATGGTACACACACACACACACACACACACACACACACACACACACACACACACACACACACACACACACACACACAGTAAACACTGGGAGCTGAACATGTTTGGAATGCCAAGCATGGGTAAGAAAGTATTGGCTGAGGGAGGAATTTGTTCACAATTGCTTCACAATGTGACATTTTTCCAGAACAGCAGCAAATTCAAAGTGTCTGCATTGGGAAAAGCATCCTTTTGTATTGCACCAGTATTGACATCATGTCCCCAGGGGCCGGTGGAATACAGAGTGGGAAGGGCTCCACTGTTGGTATCAGCTGGACTCCGCAGAGAAGCAAAATGAATCCATCATGTGTAACAGGTTCAGTGTTGAACTAGCATTGTAGTAATAATATTGTTTCTCTGGGTCATTTGGCAGACGTAGGAATTACAAATCATGTCGAAAGAGAAACTGTGAGGTAGGGAAAGTTATTGCCTTATGTTTCACGTAAAAGCACTGAAAATATCAGCCCAAACCCTGCTTTCAGAGTATCTTTTGAAGGCAAGTGCATCTTTTCAGAGCAAAGTGACATTTCATTGAGATATTCACTGAAATAATACAGTGCATTATGGCCTTGCATCACCATACATATTACATACATAATACAGGGATTATGATTCAAAACATTAATCTTTAAAATGAAATTTAGGAAAACGCTCATAACACACACACACACACACACACACACACACTTACATACATATATGTATGTCTATACAATCAGTCATTATCTTATTTAACATTACAGATAGGGTCACAGTGATCAGAATTACCTGAGTCATTGGGCACAAGGTGAGGAAAAACCCTGGACAGGACATGAAGTCCAAGTCAGTTCACCTACCATGCAGCAGGAAACCAGAGTACCTGGAGGAAACCTTAGCGAACATAGGGAGAACACACCTAGAGATGTGTGACACACACAATACTTGCAGCGCCACTGTGTCTAATAATCTCCAATTATTAGAAGATTTTAACTGTATAAATTCAGTGTCTAGTGCAGCTGCGCAGCCACAATCATGAGGAGACTGCTGGCCTGACGGTTGTCAGGAACGATCTGGACGTCTCCACGAATAGGAAAAGCCATAGAAGGTTGCTGGCTGGGTGCTGTACCAAAAGCATATTAATGGAAAGATGACTGGAGGCAAAATGTGGTGCCAAAACATATCATAATATTTAGAAACTGGATTTCAGATTTTCACCTGTTTATAATATATATCACAGTTAAACTTTTCAATTAAATGATGAACAAACATTTTTCATGATATACTAAACATGATGTAATATCTATAAACACCACATATAATCAGAACAGTGGGATCTAGTCAGGGTCAGCACAATCTGAGTTTAAACACAACACAAACCCCTGTTTGAAAAAGTATACAGATCATATTTATTCAGGTATACTTTAATATATCAATGTTTTCAATGCTAAAATGATTATCAGTGGCACGACAGAAAAACAAAAGTGGTACATGTATCCCTCACCACTCAATCATTCCACTCTCAGTGCTTCACTGACCTGAATAACTGATCTGTGAACAGTCTGAACTAAAACATCATATATGCATACTGCACATTTACTATACCACATAATACAGTGGCACATTCTGCCTGCTAAACACTATTAAGCAATTCTGAAGCTCAAAAACATAGCCAAAAAGAGCAAAAAGCAAAAATCCCATTACAATATTCAAGTGTCTAACAAGCTTGCGAGAGCAAACCTCTGTGGAGAACAAAGGCCAAAAGTTGACACAGCTTCCTGTGAGCGATGTTGTAGTTATTGGCATTAGGACTGGAGGACTGTCACAAATAAAGCATTTTCACGTTGCCCCTGCTGCGCTCCCACGACCTGGGCCCTTGATGTGCCGTACTGTGTACAATCAGTCAACTGTGGCCAAATCCAGCCCAGCTGGGTTAGTTCTGCAGCGCGGCAGCTCTGCAGCCCTGCTGCCAAGGGCAGAACTACTACCTCTCCCATAAAAGAGATGCATGTTGCTTTCCTCCAACAGCAGTGTTATGGAGCTGTCAAAAGGTTAAGTCTGTATTTCCTCCAACCATCTGCATCACAATGTGGAGAGAGAGAGAGAGAGAGAGAGAGAGAGAGAGAGAGAGAGAGAGAGAGAGAGTGCTTACCCATACATACAAACATCTACAGGATGTCTTATATTATCAAATCTACAGTACAGGCCAAAAGTTTGGACACACCTTCTCATTCAATGCATTTTCTGTATTTTCATGACTATTTACACTGATTCTCACTGAAGGCATCAAAACTGTGAATGAACTCATGTGGAGTTTTGTACTTAACAAAAATAAAGGTGAAATAACTGATAACATTTTATATTCTAGTTTCTTCAAAATAGCCACCCTTTGCTCTGATTACTGCTTTGCACACTCTTGGCATTCTCTCAACGAGCCACCTCTGGGAACTCCTTCAAGACTGATGGAAAACCATTTCAGGGGAATAACTCTTGAAGCTCTTTCAGAGAATGCCAAGAGTGTGCAAAGCAGTAATCAGAGAAAAGGGTGGCTATTTTGAAGAAACTAGAATATAAAACATGTTATTTCACCTTTATTTTTGTTAAGTACATACAGTAACTCCACGTGTGTTCATTCATAGTTTTGATGCCTTCAGTGAGAATCTACAATGTAAATGGTCATGAAAATACAGAAAACTGAGAATGAGAAGGTGTGTCCAAGCTTTTGTCCTGTACTGTATGTTTTAATGATTGTTGAACATTTTGATATAACAAAATAAAGTATGTAAAACTTTTTATAAAGAATCACATAATTCTTTTTAAATTTAAATGCTTATATTAATATTATCTTGAATGAAAATATCAAACCATTTGATATCCATGACAACCCAAGAAAATCTCAGAACTTGAGACTTTCTGTGAAGATGAGTGGGGAAATTTCTAACTAAAAGTTGTTGATTTTGTTGTCCCACATCACACACCCAGAAGGCCTGGTGTCCTGGTGTGGGGTGCAATTTCCTATAGTGCCAGATCACCTTTGGCCTTCATTACAGGCACTTTGACAACCTGCAAACAGTGGCCCTAACATTTATGACCACACACTTCAGTGCACTATTCCAGCAGGACGACACTCGTCTGCATACTGCTGCCATCTCAAGAACTTGCCTTGAAGTCACAGATACTATGCCAGACCTGTCTCAGATTGAAAATGTGTGGGATGCTATTGGATGTTCCAGCAACACTCCACTCCTTCCTCAAAATTTGCAGGAATTGAGTGAGAATATTCAAGCTGTGATGGAATGGAACCTCTACAACTTCCTACCGAGACGTCTGGCGTGTTGCATTATACTTGATGCCATACTGAAGGACACTATATCTGTATGTGTTGCTCAATAAATATTGCTTAAATCAAAAACTTCCTTCTGGGTGCAGCTATTTCTGCAACTATTTTCTTGATGATGAAAACATAAGATTTTTTTTTAACTCGAAAAACAAAACTAGGTACTGACAGCAACCATCTCTCACTGTGTTTGTCAGGTGAATAGAAACTGAGTCAGAGTTGCAGATTATTGGTATTTTAAAAGACAATCCAAAAAGCTCCAGAGTGAAATCCTTAATTAAAAGCAATAATTAATGATTAAGTAATATGGTGTAAGAATTCATAAATTATGATATATATAAAGGCTCAAATATAAAGTCTGATCTTCATTAAAATGTCTCATATGAGTCCTTCTGCAAGACAGATAGAACAATGTAAGTAATAGGTTGCTGCTCTGCTGTTCATTGACCTCATACTACAATGTTTCAAGGTCCACAGTTTCTATCACAGTTCTATCAGCCATGACGGCTGTCCTTGCCTAATGCATTTCTGCAAGTCACCAGAACTGCTATCTGCTGGAAAGGTTTACATGTGCAATGGCTGCTCTTATTAAACCATACACAATGTATACTTCCCAGCTAATAAAACATTATAAAAATGTTAAACCCCATTTTTAAAAGATTCCAAGAAGGTTAGATTGAAATAACATTCCAGTAATGTCCTGAAAATATGTGACATAATAATGGTTTGTATGACAGTCATTAGACTTTTTCTCACACAATGTTCCCAGTTAGACAAATACTACATATATTATAATATTTAATGTAACATTCCTAAAAAAAAAAAAAAACATTACAAACATTCATACAACTGATAAATAGTCACACTGATAAATAATATGCTATAAATGTGACTTCATGGTTTCCCTCCATCCACCCATCCACTTCATCTTGGTCAGGGCCACAGTTTGTCTAGAACCTACAAGGCATCATTGGAGCAAAAGGAATCCCATTTTGTTGTGAGTCAGGAGGAAACTTTCATGACTTGCATAGTGCATTAGATAGAGGGTGTTCATGGTATATCACTCTTTAAGAGGTAGTATTACCCCATACACAAACAGCATGTGTGTGGACAAATATGGAGGGCAGATTGTTTTGGGTTTTTTTTTTTTTTTTTTATGTAAGAGGATATGTGTGTGTATGTAGCCTAAGAACCAAATGCTGTAAAATCAGAAAATATTTTACTAATCAGACTTAAATAGCTGTGAGGCAACTGCAGATGTGATTAGGTAAAGTTGTTATGGTCACATTCTCCAGCAGTTTAATGCTTCAGAACTCTCAGAGCTGTTTTCCACATTTAAATTTTCATTCATATATGCAACAAATACCAACTCCTCACAGTGTAGCGTCTTGGTTTGTCTTGAGAATGTCCATTAAGATTCCAGTATTCTGAGGCTCTGGCTCAGCAGGCATCGCTCAGTATGTTTGACAGGTGGCAATGTGAATAGAAGCTGTCACGAATTGAGAGCTCCTCTGTACTCGTGTCTCGTTTTTCTGTTTTGAGAAAAGCACCTGGGGAGGGAAAGAAGGCCTGGGCTGAGGCAAGCATGCTCCCTGCACTGTGAGATAAACTCAACCTCATTTCAGCTCTCGTTCTTACTGCAGGCAGAGTTGGAGAGGAAGAGAGGGACAGATCAGAGAGGGCTCTCTTCACAATCACCTTCACTCTGTTTCGCAATTACCACACTTCTAATCCCCACAAGCTCTGGGTAGCCATAAGGGAAACCCACAGAAGGACGTCAGCTCCACAAATGGGTGAGGTGGGGGAGGATGTGGGGGGATCCTTCGGGGTCTATGAGGGAGTGAAAGAAAATGATGCGTGAAGTGTACTAAATGACAATGTCAATGACAGGGACCCTCCGTTTCAGAGCTGCTTTAATCATTCTGTTTTATATTCATCTCACATGCTGCAACAGAGTCACGAGTCTGCGAAGGAGGAAAAGCTGCGTCGAGAGGCACAATCACCGGGTAAATATGTCACATTTTGCCTGAGTAATTATCTAGTGTGATTATCAGGTGTGTAGTCTGTGAATCGAGGGCTGTGAAGTGATCAATTAACAAGCTAAAAGCAGTCAGTGGAGAGGCAAGACAAGGCAAGATCTGTTAGAGCTGGAGGCATCCAGGCTGCACCATAAACAGCAGCCCCACTTAGGCAGCGCCCTGCAAAGTGCACTGGCGGATCACTGACTAACTCCAGTGTTGTGATGCCTTTGTCTAAATGTTGAAACACTGCAATCTATGCAGATGCAAAAGGAATGTGCTCTTTGTGAGTGCTCAATAAATATTTATCTCCCCACACTGCAAGTCGGCATCTCAAATGCATTCTCTCAGGGTGAATCCATCATGATGCAGATATGATGAGAAAGGGACTTGAAAATGGACATATCTTTACCAGTCAGTCAGTTCCAGACAATTAGGCAAACCAAACGTGCAGAACAAAAAAAAAAGGAAAAAGAAGAAGAAGAAGGGACGAGAGGAAAAAATGAGAACAGAAACCTGATCAGGATGCGTAAACAAAAACCCATCTGGATGGCATTCTGTTGGGTTTGAGCATCAACATTTATTACGCCATGTGTGAAAAACAGATTGAGTCAGCGACGGGGTACAGGACTCCGGAATGGCTGTGTGTGGATATGAGCTGCTTCCGACTGGGAAGCCAGCCCTAATTAGATTATCAGAAAAGGCCACACTGACGTCCATTAAATCCTCCATGCTCTCTGTGAGCTGTTCCTTGATGGCTTGAAAATTGAGTATAGGTCAAGAGACAAGTAGTCTAAAAACATCAGTACTAGTATGACAGCTAAAATTCTGAGTATGCAAAGTGCAATTAGAAAGCATGCAGCACTGAGTAGCACATGACTTCTCCAATATCCAGAAAAGGTCCTGGATTCAAACAGATTGCTGGCAAATTCCTTGCAGTGAATTATACGTGCAAAGGCATAACAATGGTGAAATGGCACCAGAAGTAGCTCAAAGTGATTCTGAGTTGACCTTTTCTCCATGAGCAGGCTATTTCCTGACCTGTAACACAATGTAATGTACATGTGTAGAGTGTAGGACAGTTATATTATTGTATTGTAGCTTGCTAACACTGTTTTTTGTCTCTGTTGTTTGGGGCTGGGGGGGTGGGGTGGAGCATAACTGGTCACTATTTCAGACACTTTCAAGTGCTATCCTTGCTGTCATTTTATGAACACAATCTATACGACCAGGTAAATCTATACCTGACTAAGTGGATGCTGTATATGGGCTACTGGAAACATGCTAATCAGCAGTAATTGTAAATTAAATCCATCTCTATTTTCTACATTTTTAATTTTCTAGCTATGTTGGTTGGATGTATTTTTACTACACATGGTGAAAGTATTTCATCATAAATTAACAAAACAATCTGCTCAAGCACACGATATTGTTTCACGTGACAATTTATATACATTAACTTGCATTTACAACTGCAGGTTAAAAATGTTTTTTCTCTCAACTAAAAAAAATCTATTTGGATAAAATTGTTATATATGACAACAGTAACTATGTCTCTGAAGACATTTCCTTCACTGACTTTTGACTGAACACTCCACTCCACCAACGAAATCCACTAACTATATCCATTCTGAAAGGAGACCACAACTCCATGAACACTTTAAAAGTAGTCTTACATATGCTCCGTGCAATTATACATTCTTACCCGAGAGTTTTCTAAATGCCACAAGCCCCAAAACATAAGGATACTTCACTTTAAATAATTTAAACTAAATGAAAAAAATGTATCCAACACAGTTATCTCATTCTTTTCTTTCTCACCAGAAAGCCTTGAGCTGAGAACTTCAACACCCATCCAGCATCTAGAATGTTTCATCTTAGTATAGAAGGACTTGAATTCCTCTGAGCATATTCAAATACATGAAGGATTCACCACAAGTCCAGAAATAGCCATCAGCAGAAGATGAAAAGAAGAGTACTTCAAGAGTACACTTGTCCAGAGATTTATGGTCTAGGTACTGACAGACTCCAAGTCTCAGTGGGTTACAGTTTAAACACTCTAAACTGATTGATGTAGATTAGACATGTTCCCACTTAATGAATTAACAAATCATTGTAGAATCAACAACCAATCAATAGAGTGTTCCAATTACTGCAAAATCACTTACAAACACAAGGGCCAACTATATCTCAGTCACGTAATTGCCTGAACAGAAATAAACAGGAGCATGTGAACTGTGCCTGAAAAAGCCTTCAGAGAAAGCATGACAGCCATTTTTGCATCGCATAACACGGTGCCGTGTTACATATTACCAAGATTATCTTCAGCACACACAAAGAAGCAGATAGCCAGCATATGACCGCAAGAAAGAAACAGAGAGAGAGTTCCATAAGATAGTATTAGTAGAGTGGACATGAGAAAGTCTTTGCTTTTGAAGAGCTTGGCTGAGTCCTCAAAGGCTGCCTTTGAGTGCTGCCATTCACTTTAGTGTGAATCTGTTTGCTGTGAGTGCAAAGCAGGATGACTCACGTAGCAAGTAAGAAAGAAGGGGGAGTCTGGCATTCAGACATAAGCATTCCTACCACAGTTTAGCCTGATTTTTGCCCCCCAAGGAATAGAACACCAAACAATAGACTGTGTAAAGCAAACAACTAATGGGATAGTTTTCTGGCTACACATGTAACCTAGGCTTCAACTATAAAAGAATTTCAGTGGTCCAACTTTAGGTTTCTTCTGAGTTAAGAAAGATGCATTGATTCAGAGAGCTGGCCTTGAGATAGAGGTCACTAGGGATGTCATTAAAAATCATGTGTTGGTGAGGTATGATTGATGGGCATAAACAAGAAGACATAGGAGCTACTAATTACCAATCCTGAAAAGTTTTATGTTTTTTATTATGCTTTTTCTAAAGGCCACATAGAGCACGACAGAATACAACACGCTACTCCAAAACAGTAATGAGAATTCTGATGAAAATGGGAAATGAAATGTTGCCAAGGCCTAGCAAAACACCTGATTACTGAACAGAACTCTGGCAAGGCTGCTCTGTGCTTAAGCTGCTCGCTGCTCTATCTCCCGTATGATTGCGATTCAAACAGACCTTTCTCCATCTTATTCTCTCTCTCTCTCTCTCTCTCTCTCTCTCTCTCTCTCTCTCTCTCTCTCTCTCTATCTTATATCTCTCAGTTTCCTCACCTCCTCATGGCGCACTGATTGCAGATGAACCTGAACCAAAATGTAATAGTCATCTGCCTGTATGAGTCATCATACAGTGGATCACGGCTGCAGTGCAAGGAACATCCCATTCGGTCCCTCGTAACTGCATTACTGTGATTTAGTCTGGATTTGAAAACTGGTCAACACTATTAGATGGGAGGGCAAGTTCTCTAAGAGTGTGTGAGTATGTGAATCAGAGGACAGCAAAGGTTGAATTGGCTGTTCTTTAGGGTCTCGTTCTGGAAAAGGCAGGGGAGGGTTGTGAGAGTGTGAACATGACAGAAACCCAAGCAAAGTTGACTCATGGTGATAATTGAGTGTAATGAAACAACCCTCCTGAGAGCAAACGCATGCACACATACACAAATACTTCATCAGAATTTTTCAGCAACAGCTATGTCCAATTTACTTACCTGTTTTTTTTTTTACATGCACTTTACCTTTCATGTAAACAAGTAAAAGCAAGATTAGAAAAGCTGTACAGTCTTATAACTATACAAACAACACAGAATTATCTAGAGTACTGAATGATGTTTTTAAGAATATTGCATTTAAGTGTGTATTTCATTTTTAAAAATAATATCGACTAAATAGGCCCACAGGTCAAGGGGTTAATAAAATGACTATGCTAGAGTTGAGATATGGCACTATATCTGTTTTTATAGCCCATAGAAAGCAACACTGACATGTCTATCGCTCCTTAGCTGCACATATTTCAAGAACCAACCCCACCCCACCAGCTGTACTTTACCCTCACACACACACACACACACACACACACACACACACACACACACACATTAGCCCATTAAGGTTAAAAGTAGCTGTCTTTTAAACTAACCTTCTCTTTTAACACTGACATTTTTCAATGTAGCTATTTTTCTTTTATTTGTAAAGAGCATTATCTACCAAAGCCAAGATTTGTAGCTTGTTATTTGGCTTAACCTGCATTTTATATTGCTATTTATGATAAAACATTTCATTTCAGGAGTCCTGAGCCTGTTACAGGGGTCCTCAACCTTTTCCACCTCACAGCCCAACTGTTTATACCTAGAAAGCTTAATGGCCCTTCATGGCAGACATGCTAAACACAGTGCTTTAGGTCTGTATTAAAGAAAGACGGATGTCATTCTAGACATTTGAAGGCAGAAACAGTACAAAGCAGTATTTGCAGAATTATATATTCAGGGTTTTACTGAATGTACAACATAAGCTAATAAAGATTTCAACAAACAGCTACTTTGGAGCCAAAAGTAAGTATTTTTTTAATTCCCCTATAAAAACAAAACAGCTAGCTAATAAAACATGCATGCAGTAGGTCTTTTTAGAAAGATAAAAGTTATCTTTGTAATGTTTATTCGGCCATTGCACAAACAATGACGATATCTGTAGCTTCTATCCCCATCAGAGAAGAAACTAAAACCACTTTCACCTCACAATTCTTGTGTTTTGTGTGAAAAAATAGGTTTTACTGAATGGTCCCGGAATGCAATTCACACTGCATTGCTTCTTGTGTGAAATGGATTATTGATATGGTATGGTATGTTATGGTGTGTTTGTATGTGTGTGTGTGTGTGTGTGTGTGTGTGCGTGTGTGTGCGTGTGTGTGTGTGATTCTACATCAAGGGAAAGCAATGTTGTTATACTACATCAACCACCATGAATATATAGAGGTGGTATCACTACATTCACAATGACATGCTATATTTTCCAACTCCAACAAATAAACACACTGTTATGCACATATGGTAAATAACTACTGATCATGTCATTCACATACCAGAACCTTTAAGACTAAATTAACCTTGAAGGGCTTTATTTATTCTTGTAAATTTGTGGTAATGGTTTTCAGAGCTAGAGCACCTTTAAAGTGAGATCTCAATCCCTGCATCAGTTGCAGCACAGACCTTACCTCTGTGATGTCTTCTTATATTTCCTCCTGAAACAGACAAGAAATGATGCATGAAAATCCCACTTCTTTCCATGTAAACTGCTGCATTGCTCAGTCACACAATCATGCAGCTCGATTAAATCGCTCTTGTAATGGTGATATTTCTAAACTGACCATTTTCAGTCAACCTACATAAAACCCAGAAGGCTATATATTTTGAATATTCTATGCAGTGATGTAAATTCTACAACTATTAAAATATGGTGTGTCATGTTCTAAAAGAGTGTTATTTCTCTGTCCAACATAAACAGAGTGGTCAGACTGTAGGAATACATCTGAAAAATTCATTAAAATTCATTCATCATTCCTGTGTATTTACAGATACTTTCTGACCAACTGGCAATAGCTGGGAAATCCTCGAATATGAATGAACACAAATTAAGAGCATATTTCCATTAAATTAAATTCAACTTTCATTATCTAGTATGAAAATAAATGACTGCTTAAATATTGCCTTGATTGCATAATTATTATTAAATGAATTTCACATCATTCAATAGAAATAAATGTTCAAACACACCAATAACTTTAAAGTAATTGTGTATTCGTGTTATTGATGATTTGCAGATATATCATTTGACAACTGTTCTGTTTGAAGATTTATAACTTCTTAAAATTCATCAAGAAAATAAAAAGGCATCACATGACATTCCCTATGATTCAATTATTCATTAAAAATGGCAGTGAACACAAAAAAGCTCATGAGATCCACTACTTCCTTAACATTCCTTACTTTACAATGTTATAAACATAATGGTGAGGGTCTTAACAAAGCAAATATTTGACAAGGGCAACCTCAACCTGCAATACAACTACTGCCACAAACATTATTAATATTAATATGAATATTAATAATACAATTAATATGGAAGTTTCTCACTCATCTTACCTCATTACCATTGACATAACCTTCTGCTCACTGGCTCATTATTCTTGTAGCAGAAAGGTGGCAAGTCAGAAATAGAGGACACTAAATTTTCTGTAATTCATTTTGAATTTGTAATGAGGGACAGTTTGATTAGACACTTTGCTTCATCAGAACGGTCAGAGACATGATTGGGGTGAGATGTGCCTGGAATGTACCGTCTAATGCAACTGCAAGCTTAACCCTTTAATGCCAATGTTAAAACAATGGATATTTCTAGATTTTAATCTACTTTCTTAATTTTTAACAATTTATTTTCTTAAAGCACATGCAATCTTACGCTATCTCTACTGGAGTTTGTTAACTGGTATGGCATACCAGGTTGCCATACCATGTTTAACTTTAGTTAAAACAGAAGGCCTAGCTTCCAGGGTGAAAGTCTGGATTACCATGCTGAAAAACAGAATCCCACTGAAATCAGAGATGAATCAGTCACAGAAGCACAAATGCGTGTACACAGTGCAGATATTTAGACTTATTTTAATGTAGTTCAAGAAACTATTGCAGTGCATCCAAGGATTAAGTCAGCACTGTGTGCCTTTTATAATTAGGGTGACCATAAGTCCTCTTTAACAGACATGATCTATTTTTAAGATGTAAAACAATCCAGCTCAGCTAAATTGTGTTAGCTTCTACAGATCCCACACATTATATGTGTCTTTTTCCCCCCGCCTTTTCACCACCACTGTTGGTCCATATGAACCTGCATCTTCATCAAACTGTTTCCCACGATAGCATCATTAATTAATGAAATATGAGATGAAGTTTTAGTAACACTCAAAATGTGTTTATGGGTAAAGTCACACCACTCAACACATTGAGTCCACCAGTTTGCCTATGAGGACTTTGGTAAAAATGCCACAAATGTAAATAAACACAAATCCATTTGACTTTACCTGCATTTTATATTTTATCTATGTAGCTATTACCTTTTTTTTACAGTGGCATGGAAAGGAAAAGGTTTAAATGTACTTTTACTCTCCTGTCCCACTTTTCCTTTTTTCAAAACCAAAATAACATTACACTACTGATAGCAATCATGCTAACATATGGACATTTCCAGTTCACTATACTGATTCATTTTACTATATCCAGTGCTGACATGTCCACCTGTTCTAAAGAAGGTCTGAAAAAGCAGACAAAGCCAAAGGCTGGAAATGTATCAAAATGACATGTTAGGTAATCTCGCTCTCTATATCTCTCACTCAGAAACCCTTCACAGCTTGTCCAGTATTGCTAATGGCACGGTGACACTGATCTTGTGCTATAGCACACCAGTGACACTGTGACACTATGACATATGGTTATCAAGCCTCGTGTGAGCTGTAGCCTGGGTTTATGTGTTTTTCAGACACATAAAGGGTGGGATACATGTCAAAGCACTCGAAAGTATGGAGGCTAGAGGACTTTTGCATTGGAAAATAATCCTTCATCATCCTTGTCGTCATCATCTACACTATACGATGAGGGCCAACAGTCTTTCAGTGTCCACCACTTGAGCTTGAGCTTCTAATCTCTTCTAATCTTCATCATATACACACACACACACACACACACACACACACACACACACACACACACACACACACACACACACACACACACACAAACACATACCTTTCAGACTCTAAATTGAACTTGAATGTGCATCCCTGCCCTGCTGTTTTCCCCTCTCATCACAGCTCTCGTTATACTTAAACATTTATAGCCATGTGTCTTGCGGTGTGACCCTAAGTGTCAACATAAGGCCCATTTCCGCCCCAGTGACACCAGGGGCACCATAAAATCCCAATAAACCAAATAAAAGCATTAGGAGAGGGAAATAAACTCAGGCAGAGCATGACTTTGCCTTCCTTACCACTCTGCTCTGCTATCCCGTGGCAGGCCTCAACGAATGCAAGGACAGAAAAGCAATTTGGAGAGGCATGGATGATGGGTTACATTTTACTGCTCCATCAACGTCAGCTTGGCTTGAAGACAGTGTTGATAGAGCCTGAGATTGCGTCAAATGGTGGCTGCCTGAAGCACCTGCGCACTCACCCTATTGCTACTGGAGTTGGTTAACTGCCAGGGCATACCAGGTTATTTTCTTTATTTGATGGGGGAATATCTTTAGTTTAATATCAGACAGGCTAGTGTCTAGAGGGTGAGTCTGGAATACCATACTGAAAAATGGGATCACACTGGGATCAGGACTGGATTGGTCACAACACATAAGCACAAACATGTGCACACAACACAGGCAATCTACCCTGCACTACAAACACAGCTACAGATAAAAGTACAAATGAACAAAATACACCTGAATGTAAACTATATGGACATATATGGGCATTCTGTTAAATTCTGCTGCATTGCTTTGATGATTTGATTGCATTCATTGACAAGAGCTTTATTGAGGTGAGCATGCTGGATGACACCCCTAAAGTAATGGATGGAGCAGCATCACTCCAGAAAATGCAGTTTCACTGCTCCAACTCAATAATGGGGAGCTTTATACCCATTTAACCCACACCTGGCATGGTTCCAATAGCTTCATCTGATCCATAGAGGGATATTCTATTGGCAGTACATTTCTACAGGGAGTCTACATGCTGTGTGTACATTTACAAATCTGGGTCAGCAATGGGTGTAACCTAAAGTGATGCAATCATTCATAGAGGTGTCCTCAAACATTTGATCATAGAGTGTAGATTAGTGTATAGTGAATGATGCATATATATATATATATATATATATATATATATATATATATATATATATATATATATATATATATATATATATATATACACTTTTGTAAAATTAAAGTGGTAAAAAATAATATACAGGGACTTTGTCAGACTTTATTTTTATCTATAGCCAATCTATACAGTATTAATGCATCACCACCTAAAACGTCTGTAGCATTAAAAACTTTGTAGCAGATGGAGATATTTGAAGTTAACAGAACACTTTATGCTGAAGAGTTGTAAGGTAATGATTCAAATTCTCTGAATTTTACCTGACCACTGAGGACAGTGAGCAGGTGTAATAACCATCACATCCTTTTCACCAGTTCAATTCAGCAGAAAGTACCAAACCATAAGCTTTATGAGAGTACCCAAGCCATGCAAGGTCTCTCTCTGCTGTTTGTTCTTTTCTGCTACATTACCCTTATTAGTACCTGAACTTTACCTCCTGATCATATGATAAGCTGATCCAGACTTTCTCCTCTTCGCAGTAATCCTATAGACACCTTTGGTCTGTTACTTCAGCAGTCATTCACTCATTAACTTTATTAACAACAAAAACCTTGAATCCTGTATTGTATGTATTGTATGTTAGTATAATAGTGCATTATTAGAAGGCAAAGAAATCTGGGCAGTTTGCTATAAATGTGGATTCATGGGATTTGTGGATTCACTAATCTTTGATTAGTTCAAGTCAGTAATACAACACACTCAATTCTGAATATCCACATGGATATGCCTCCAAACAAGTGTTTATTTTGTTGTTTACTCTCTGTTTTTCCTTTCCTGTTTGCTTTCTTTGGGCCAGTGCTAAGTAAGTTTTTTGCATTTTCCTTCTGAGAGAGGATGTTTGCCCTAAAGCTGACCTCCCAAAACATCCCAGACAGAGAAATGAAACATCTGCCATCATTAACAAATCATATATTATGTATGTAAAGTCCCAAAGGCTCCAAAAGTATCCTTGAACTTCATGGCATACAATTACTATGACGCAATTATATACACAAGACACAAAAGGTCAAAGTCAACACACACAATGTAAAGACATACATACTGTTACTGTCCCATAAAAAAAAAACCTTGTATCGACAAAATGTCAACTGTACAGGAGGAGGAATTTGATTTCTTTAATTTCAGTGGAAGTCAATGAAATAAGATTTCCTTCCAATTTATTTTGAAGCTTTTTTTATTGGTTCATTCATTCAACCACAGCAAAAATGGAGATACAAGGATTTTGCAGGACAGTGATGACATGCATCAATAATAGGTTGAAGTTATCCCTACTTTTACATTTTTTACCCCTATTGACGTTACTAATTTTCCCTTATTTTTGTATACTCATATTTCTGTCATGGAAATACACAAAAATTAACATGCACATGCACATGCACGCACACACACACACACACACACACACACACACACACATACACACACACACACACACACATTCAGTGAAAGAAAAGTGTAAAACAAACAAACAAAAAAACTCTACTCACAGTCCCCGTAGTCTCAGCCAGATCTTCTCAATCTGCTCCGGCTGCAGATACTTCAAAGAGTTGTTCTCAAAATCCTCAATCTCCTTGGTGGGTGATTCCATGTCAAAAAAGTCAACCAGGCAAAACGACATGAACGTGGATTATCCGGTGGCCCGCTGCAGCAGAAATTGTGTGCTGTGAGAAGTTGTGGAGCAGCGCGTGGGCTACAGCCCCCCGAGTAAGCCCGGAGTGGATCAGTGTGACAGCTGGAGCCTGTCCCTCATCCCCCTCTCCCTCTCTCTCTCTCTCTCTCTCTCTCTCTCTAGCTTGCCAGGCTAGCCCCCTCACACTGAGGGAGTGCCTGTGTGTCACCAGCTCTGTGGTCAGGTGCGCAGTGAGAGAGGGGAAGGGCTGCAGGGGGGCCACATACACTCGTAAGCACAAATATGAGACAAGGAGTGGAGAGAGACACAGCCACAGTGTGTGTGTGTGTGTGAGAGAGAGAGAGAGAGAGAGAGAGAGAGAGAGAGAGAGAGAGTACGGGGGGGATGGAGAGGATTAGGGGACTGCTACCAATCCACGCATCAAAGAGCCACCGCCAATGCTTTTCACCACATCCAGTCACTGCCATACACCCAGAGGAGCGACACAATCAATACACAGTAAGCCAACAGAATAGATGCTATTTGATGGGCTGAGAGCAAGAGAAGGAGAGAGAGAGAGAGAGAGAGAGAGAGAGAGAGAGCGAGAGAGAGAGAGACAGTGATAGAGAGAGGGGGGGCATGGGGTTCTCTATGAATAACTGTATCCAGGAGCATCAGCATTTGAGAGCATGCAGTAAGACTTTATGTGTGTGTGTGTGTGTGTGTGTGTGTGTGTGTGTGTGTGTGTGTGTGTGTGTGTGTGTGTGTGTGTTGGAACGAGGAATAGAAAGACATTTTGCAGCCCACTGATGCACTGTTGTGGTGTGCAAGGAGCATCTGTGTGCATGTGTGTGTGTGTGTGTGTGTGTGTGTGTGTGTGTGTGTGTGTGTGTGTGTGTGTGTGTGTGTGTGAGTGCGTGTGGTGCAGAAAGGTCTAATGATTTCCACTATCCTGAAGCCAACATCTACTCCACAGTTTAATTACTGTATAATATAAGTGAACATCAACATCCATCACAAGAAGAATGAGAACTTATTCCTTAAATACTTAACTCATAGAACCAGAGATCTGCTCTTTGTGGGTAGCTACATGCTATTTTCTAGACTTCATAATTCAGGATCAGTGTAATCTTCCAACAATATACAAATCATAACAAATTACAAGGCTCATCCTATTTAACCATAATGAATTATCAGTGAATAATTCAGTGCATGTGTACGGCTCTGTCCATGTGTACATTTTCAACCTGCATTCAGTCTCCGAATGATCAATGAGAGGAGACGGGGCTAATGACATGACTGACCTAAATATTGGGTTATAGAGGAAAATGAGAAAGGAGGGGTTGTTTGCTCACTTTCTTTGCTTACACTGTGCCTTAAGAGATAATACTGATACATACATATAAAACAGAAATAATAGGACATTTTTTGGACTAGGGTCTTTTAACAACAAGTATTTTGTAAATAGTCTTGTCAATCTAATCATTACAAATAATTAATTAAAAGTCTGGCATTTGCACACTCTGGAGAATCACTTGTAGGCACAAGTACATGTTTGATCAGCACATGGTCAAATTCATACAAATATTCAAATACTCTTAATTTTTACATCTCAAAAAAGGACAAATATAAGAAGCCTGGGATGTCCTGAAAATAACAATTTCTGGCAGGTGTGATTGTCTAATATATTTTTTTTTACTTTTTTGGTAAATTTAAAGGTTAACAATACATTACAAACAATTTCTTCAATAATAAACTTTACAAACAACTATCACTGGTTGACACAAAGAACAAATGATTTTGGGAATCAGCAACTGTCCTAATATTCCATGATGAATGAAATGAAACAAGATGATTTGAAAAGAAAAAAAAGTAGATTTTTAACATCAAAAATCCATATGTATATACACTGCTCCAAGAAATTAAGGGAACACTTAAATCACACATTGGATCTTGATGAATAAATGATTCACGTTGAACATCTTTACTGAGATTTATTGTGTAATTAGTTGTGATGTAACAAACGTCAATGGAAACCAAAATTATCAACTCACCGAGGGCTGGACTCAAATTCACCACCCAATTCAAACTCAGTTACCCACCAAGTACCTGGAAGGAAACCAGTGTGGACACAAAGATAAAACACCTCCTCACAAAAAGCGAACAGAGCAGAGAATGAACCTGCTTCAGCATTACCTTTGACAATGTTTGTCCACCATGTGAATGCTTTGTATATAGCTTACAGCTGACCGTGTATTCTCTGTGTGTTTGTGCATACAAGACTGTGAGGTCTGTACCATGATACTTCAGTATGAATACATATACTGTTAGAGCCCCACTCCCAATTAGACACCCTTCCAGTTGTGAAGTCTCATAACTTATTTAACTTGTCAGGCCTTAATTGACTCTTTAACACTGGTTAGCTGATGGTTTCACAGCATAATAAAATCTCATCAATCCGTTCTTCTAACACTCAACATCTGGCTGACAATCTGAATAGCAAGTCAACTGAAGCCTACACAGATCAATCAAAGTACTTTAAGCAGCTCCCAGACTCCAGCAATATCTGGAAAACAGACAAAACAGCATATGTGCAGACCAGAAAAGCACAGTAACCCTCCTGTATGACAGTCAAGAGCGTGAAGGACGGTTTAGCTCACACAGTTTTCCATGAGCAGCTTGCACAAACATGATCTACATGGAAAAGTAACTGGAAGGAAACCTCTTACCTGTGACCAAATCAAAAGTAATATCTGAAATAGACAAAGATATATCAAGATAAGGCGGAGGCAGTTTGGAAAGAAGTGCCGTAGACTGATGAAGTAAAATGTTTGTGTTTCTCAGAATTGCTTGTCTGAATAAGGACTCTGTTGTCTGTCTGGACTGTCTGGATTTCCCCGAATGTCACATTTGAACTGTACTCAATCCACTCATCACCATGCAGTATCCAGATCTTCATCACAAGAATGCCGCTCAAGTTCATGTGTGTACTAAGGCCTGTTTGTTTGGGTCTCTCTTTGTGAAGTGTTGAACGTGTTTTCCATTTGAGTACTGAATATGCCCAATGTCTTTTTCTAACCATTTGGCCCTCATTTGTGTTCTGTTCCAAATTTTATCCTTTTTCACTTAGTTTACTATTGTGTAGGCTATCTGGTTTGGACCAAGCATCTTGGACCACACTGTGCACTCTATTCACCTTTGCTTTTGTGTTTTAACTAACCTGGTTATGTAAAAAATTATTCTTAAAAGAAATATGTATGATTCCAGAAAACAACTGTTGAGCAATTGTTGATATTTAAATTCAACTACACCACGACCATACACCTCCCCTCCAGTACTCCTTCAGAAGCACAGAATGCAGATCGATTGCCAAGGTAATCCAGACTAAAATAAGGGTTATCCTGCTCTGCTGTTTTTCTTCTATCTCTACTTGTGTGTACAACGTGTTTTCTTCCACACAACCCCTGTCCCTCCTTTTCCACCTGTGCACAAGCAGAAATGCCCCCTGCTTGAGTAGTATGGTGGAGAAGCTTCTCTTTTTCCCTATTTAGCACCAAGGCTGAGTATGAACACCACACTTTTTCCAATGTAACAAGCTCACCAGGGGTAAAAACACATCAGTTTCTTCTTCCTCAGGCAGTTGAGGTGTGCAGGACTCTAGAGCTCAGTCGTGACCTCCTTCTACAGATATGTGGTCGGGAGTGATCTGTGTTCCAGCAAAAACATGTGGCATGAAAGCTACTCTGCTACAGACAGGAAAGCCCTGCAGAGGGTGGTGAAGGTTGCACAGGGACTGTTGGAGTCAGCCTTCCCACCACCATGGACATTTACACCTCCACCTGCATCATACAGCACCCCACTTACCCAGCACACACACTTTTTGCCCTGCTCCCCTCTGAGGTTGCAGAGGAAGCATTAAGTGTAGAAGCAGACTGAGGAACAGCTTCTTCCTTGAAGCTGTGAGACTCTTAAATTCTAACTAGAGAAACACTGCTTGACTCTTTAATTGGCCACTCAACACTTTTTCCATGCTGCTGTTTCCATCTCTTAAGTCATAAGCTTAAGAGCTTTTTGTCACACTTTGTCTACAATTAACAAAAATTATATCTCAGGCAAGATATAAAGCTCTAAAATGTGTCCATTGTATAGAATCAAGATGAGTGACAGAATAAAACAGCACAGAGAAGAGTGGGGATTTGTTTACTACTATTGTTAATAACCTTAATTCAGAACCATGGAGACCTTTTTGCTTAGAGCATCCAAACATTTTTTCATATGCCACAGTAACCTTTATTTTTTATGTACTTTACTTATACATTTTAGGTTAATTTATATAAATAAAATGTGTTTTAAGATTTACAGAAAATAGTTTGCACCCGTTGCATGTTTACTTCTTTACTTCAAGAATATGAGCATTCTGAAAAAAAGCTACTACGCTACTATTTACAAAGTTATGATCTTCAGAAAACGCATTAGAAATCAGTCCAAATTACGTATAGTACAAAAATTAGTATGGTATAAATGACTTGTCAAATGCAGCAAGAACCATTTGTTTCAAGAAACAGAAAACAAATGAAGCCATAAGCTATCAATGAATGGCTCTGTAATTGTATCAGATAGAGCTGCTGATAAATCAGTGTGATGACTCGAAAGGAATTAAAAGAACCAGAGAGACTCCATTAGTGTCATGTGCTTGGCCCCCATTTCCGAGCACAGAGTAATGTTTTGTTATGATTCTCCTCTGTCAGGAAATTGAACAGCCTTATCACTAATAGCGGGAATCAAAACATGCTCTATTCTGGCTGATCCTGAAAGTTTATTCCATTGCTCAGAGGTGGTGGGGTCCACTGGACCTTCAGGCTGTGTGAAGTGTTTATCCTGCTCCTATCCTCCAGCTTCTCTTAGCCAGGCTGCACTGCTCCTGACAGTGACCTGCCTGACCAGTTGAAGAAACAGTGTGCTCTGGTGGAAGACACATCACAGCCTTATACTTACTGAGCTTCTGTGTTAGTACATTTCTACAACACTGGAACTACACTGAGATTAGACTACATTGTGTTTATCAGAATATGCCACCAATACTAAGAGGGTTCCTGGGAAACTGAATATTTAAAAATAATATGGTTTGTTGTGGTATTTAAATTTCTTAATGTACCATTTGCCCATAGAGTCCACCAGCCCACACAACACTATGAAAATAAAGCCTATTTCAGTGCAGTCTTTTAAAAGCCTCCTATACATCTACAACATTCTTTCTGAAGACCTCTTTTGATCTTTCCATAGTAATACCAATCAAGGATGAACCAAACTAATGTCTGAAATTTAAATAAGACAGGCTCCCCCCAAAATCCTCTAACCATTGTTATTATCATTTGCAGCTGGTAATAATGTGGAGTTATCCTAACCTTTATCCAGCATTTCTATGTTTAATGATATAACCTCCATTGGTAATGTTCAAATGAAAGTCATAGTCCAGATGTTCAAATATGTTAATTAAAAAAGACAAAATGCTATCATGTGATGTTTGCATGACTATGAATAAACAGTACACTGTGATTTTGATCAGGCAGTTACTATGTAAGCTTATCCCCTGGGGCAGAAAAATGTCAGTGTGGCAGTGGGTTTTCATTCCAAACAAGCCTGAGCACACCTGACTCTGCTTTTGAATCATTTGGCCTCATCCTTAAAAATAAATAATCATCTGTGCTTCTGATTGGTTTGAATGAAAACCCACTGCCACTGCTGATGTCACATTGGCACTGGATAAGATTGGACAACCCTTCCTTAACATGGTTTTCCAAAGCTCTTTCCAAGGAAGACCAATATAAACAGTAATCATTGAATACCTAGTTTATGAGCTATCCTTCATTAGAAATTTAAGTGAGGTGCTGTTGGAAAAAAATCCATACGGTGTGAAATCTATATTCTTTTCAATAACTTTACCAACAAACAACACATACTTCTTTTTCTTCACTGTGCTTCTGTATATTTGTATTTTTTTGAATGTGATCTGTATTTGTTCGATCAGTGTTTCTCTACACTCCTATATTTTTCTAATCTATTGTTTATGTAACTGAAATAAATAGCTGAACAGTACATAAACAGTAGATACAGGGTTTCCTTGGATCCGCCATATCTCTTTTGTTTGTATAATTTGTAGTTGAGCAGGGTGGTCTTGAGGTTGAAGCAGCGCATTATCTAACCTACTGCCTAGACGACTGTGAAACAATGAGTGCTGAAATCTCCAGTGGGCAACAAAGTTTGGCAATTTTGCAATTTCACAGTTTTGCAGTTTCCATCCTGCTCGCTGCCTCATTGGCCATGCACATCCCATGCACATATATGTGACCAATGGCTTTAATGAGTGATTAACAAGATGGCAAGCACCAAGCAGAGCTGTTGCAAAATTTAACAGTCTGTGTTCACTTTGGGAAATGTGTGGATATTGCCCTGTGTGACTAATTCCTTATCATTATCTTGACAGACACATTCAGTAGTTGCATGCCTTCCTAGCTGAAAAGAGCTTAAAGGGTGCATGTGTTGCAGCTGGTGTAGCAAGTAAAACTGTTTTTCCACTGTCAGGTTTGATTTCCTGGAATACAAGGACTTTAGGATACACCAGTAACAATCATTGGGCAAGGCTCCAAATCTACATTCATGTAGCTGTGAAACATAATTGAAATGGCATAAATGTAGATTCAGCATGTTATTTGATGCGATTATGTTTCCACTTTCCAGTCCATAAAATCAGTGTGGTTTCACATGCCACATCAGTGTCACTTATGAATGGGTGGCTAAACTCTTCGGGCTGAATGGAAAATCAAATGTACTGTAAATATGTTCATAGATGTGACATCACAACCATGATGACATCAGAACAAGATGTTTTTCAGTGTACTTCAGTTGAGGCATAAAAGGTCCAGATGCTGTTTCACAGACAATATTATATTGCCTAACATGCATTTTGACCTACTGACATAAAATATGAGTTGACTCGCCCAGTGCACTGTTCCAGACAAATATGTAAATACAAGTGTGTTTAAAAAAGTGTATTCATCATCCTCCCTCTCTGTATATTTGATCAGACTTTCATTCTTCGGCCTGTATAGCAGTATTTGGCAAAAACTGCCACAACTAGAACAACAAGGCCTAGCAGGCCAGAGTGTTAGTGCACTAGTTGAGCTAATTTGTACTTGATTCCTAATGTTAAATTTAAGCTCCTTGATAGATACCCACAGCAGTGCTTCCACCAGCTGGCCCTTCTCCAAGTGGTGCTTCAATTGTCCAGCTAGAGATAACTTTAAGCTTTTTTTCCATTGAGGCTTAGGGATTTTTACTAATGGGAGTCTTTTGGTTTGAGGTTCATTGCATATCACTTTAAACAACCAAACTCATTCACACTCATTATTCAACTATGACAATCTAAAGACACTTTAAAAGGAAAGGGCATTCAGTTTTCCACAATATGTGGTTTCATTTGAGTTTGACGATCATTTGAAGTGCATGTCTTACATCCTAACAGTTTCTGGATTCTGTCCTACACAGAAAAGGATTCTCAACCTCTTGCACCTCAGGCTAAAACAAACCTGACTCAACTGAATGAAAGATGTAGTGCTGGTGGAGGAGAGAATATGTGTAAAATAGAAATATTGAAATATCCATTCTTCCTCCACAAGACACCTTCCCACTGCCCCCACACACAGTCACAGGCATGTGAACATGCACACACATTTTTTCTCTGGTTCATTCAGTCTAGGCCTTTTTCAATTAGTTGATGTGAGGAGAGGGATACAGCTATGGGACAAACACAAAGAGAGTGAGCCTCTATTCCCTTACTTTCAAGTGTTGCAGGCGCTCACTCACGTTCTACCATCATGCAACTCTGTTTCTTTCTTCTATATCATTCCCTGAATCCCTCTCTATGGAGAGGAGACTGTAAGGACAGCAGGTGGCTGATGTGTGTATATTGATATTGGTGTCATACATTATTAAACTTAAATTCAATAATTATCAAAATAAATAGTCATTGTGGAAATTTGGTTTCTGCGTTATGCATTAACTTTGTTTTATTTTAAATAAATGTAATACATGTATGTATTGTATGGTATACATACAAGATAGGTGATGTAGTCAGAAAAGGCTAAAGGTATAGCAGAATCTTTAGTTCCTATTTATTAATAGATTTTCAGACAAACGTGATGGAAAATTGCTTATTTTTGCATGACAGTGTACATAAATACATACATACATACATACATACATACATACATGCATACAGTCATGTGAAAACATTAGAACTACTGAGAGGTGATATAACTAAACACACAAACTGAAGAAATGTCTTAAAATTATTTGCAAAATGTGATTATCAGAAATGCAATTTTCTTGTAAGGACAAAAATTAGGACACCCTCACATTTATTACTATTTAAAATGTCTAAACTAGAATCAGGTGCCCCACATCAGCTGCAAATGATTAGACCATTAGTCCTAGCAAGTTCAGCCCAAGAGCAGACCTCAAGATATTTAAAGAAGTTTCCAACAATCCTAAAATATCATCATGGGACCTACAGGTTCCACAGTTGATGTCCAAGTGTAGCATCTACTATCAGAAAGAGACCAAACAAGTTTGATTTTCATGGGAGGTGTGTAAGTAGAAAACCAAGTAGACATCAGGGCAAGACCAATGTTTGCCAGAGAACACGTAGACAAAGACTACTTCTGAAAGCCAATTCTGCACTGAAAAGTGGGGAAATCTTTCTTCCAGTCAACGTCAGAGACTATTAGACAGTAATAGGAAATATCTAATTGACCTTATTTCAGCCAAAGGAGGAAACGCTGGCTGTTAGGGCATATGGTGTGCTAACTTTTTCCTCACAAAAAATAGCATTTCTATTAATTACATTTAAAATAAATAAATACATTTTATATATATATATATATATATATATATATATATATATATATATATATATATATATATATATATATATATATATATATGCTTTTCTCACTTTCTCTTTTTTGCTTTCTCATCCACATTCAGAGGGGACGATCAGGGAGGATGTGTATGTGCTTGTTTTTGTGAATGTGTTCTTTTCTGAATATGTAAGTGCATGCTCTTAGTCTGTGCAGTCCTATGGGCTTATACATGGGATAAGGGGGTGACTGAGGGAAATCAATTGAAATGAGATTCAGATCGAGGGCTGAGCCATGAGCAATTCAATTAACAGCAGGAGATGCGCACCATGTTTCCAACTTGTGCTCTTCAAATACATCCTGACAGAACCAGGCCCACAGCCCACAACACAGCTCTGGCTGCATGACACTTGGTGCCATCCCCTTCATCTCTTAACAAAATAGCTGTACTACTCTCTACGCTAGGCCTGTTCATTAGAGGATCAAAGCACAGCTTATGTCTAATCCCAAACAACCTTACAGTACAAAGTGACAAGGTAAAGAAACATTTAACCTTTGATATCAGAATGGCTCTCTCTGTATGGTTATTACATGCAGTGCCTTGAGAAAGTATTTTCCCCACTTGGCTTTTTACCCATTTTGTTACATTACAACTTGTATTTAATTTAATTGAATTTAATCAAAAAATATTTAATTTATTTAATTTAATTTATACAATTATTTTTATAAAAATAATTTGTAAATAAAAAAATGAAAATTCACACGTATTCACCCCTTTTGCTTTGAAGCCCCTAAATAGTCCTGGTGCAACCAGTTACCTTCAGAAGTCTCATGCTTAGTGAAGTGAAGTCCACCTATTTGCCATCTAAGTGTCACATGATCTGTCAGTATATACACACCCTTTCTGAAAGGCCCCAGAGACTGCAACACCATTAAGCAGGCACCACAAAACGAACAATATCATGAAGACCAAAGAGATCTCTAGACAAGTCTGTGGACAAAGTTGTTAAGAAGTACAAGTCATGGTACAAGGTTGGGTTATAAAAATATCCAAATCTCTGATGATCCCCCAGAGCACCATCAAATCCATTATCATCAAATGGAAAGAAGATGGTACCTCAACAAACGTGCTAAGAGAGGGCCACCCACCAAACCTCTCAGACCAGTAAGGAGGGCATTAATCAGAGATCAAAGGTAACCCTGAAGGAGCTGCAGAGTTCCCAAGAAGAGACTGGAGTATCTATTCATACAACCAGAACAAACCATACACTCTATAGAGCTAAACTTTATGAAAGAGTGGCCAGAAAAAAGCCTTTAATTACAGACAAAAAAAGGAAGGCTCATTCTGTGTTTGCGAAAAGGCATGTGGGAGACTTCTCAAATGTACTGAGGAAGCTGTTCTGGTCAGATGAGACCAAAATTGTACCTTTTGGCCACTAAAGAAAACGCTATGTCTGGTGTAAAACCAACACATCACCTCAAGAACACCATACATAATGGTGACAGCATCATGCTGTGGGGATGCTTTTAAGCAGCAGGGACTGGGAAACTGAAATCTGAATTGAGGGGGAAATGGATGGTGTTAAATACAGGGATGTTCTTGATCTGAAGTTTTTGAGGTTCCCCTTCCAACAGAAGGTGAGTTGAAGATGGTTGCTGTTCACTGTTTACCACCAAATATTCAAAACTGTAGGCATGTTTTGTAAATGAACTTGTGCAATATTACTATTCTACCTGGAATGATGGCTGAGCAGCTAGTTAGTGTAAACGAAACAGACCTGTCCATTTGGTGCTGCTCATCAATTACACACTTACGCTGCCAGTTATTGTGATGGGTCACAAGATAAGGGTATGTGTCCCAAATCAACAAAATATAGTCATCTTTGTAACTTTATCACACCGTGTCTGGATAATGCAACATTATTATATAGTGCTCATCTCTGCTGTATATAATGTTTACTGATTTTATCTTTGTGTTACATTAATATACATGCATTTTCTTACATTAATATACAAATGAATGCATTCATTGATCTGAAGGAATTCATAATGGAAAATACACCAAACTAGAAATTGGAATAAGACAAATAATTTTCTCATGACACCGTAAGTCTGTCCACTTCTTATTTAGACCTGCAGCACATTAACGATTGAATGTCAGCCTACAGTGTTCAGTGCATCTAAATCAAATTGTTCTTGTGTCTGCAGGCCACAGAGAATGTGCTATGTGTTGAATTATTCAGATTTTATTAATACAACCAGAAAGGTAGAAAATGAATAGCAGCGATGAAGAGCATGAATATTTGAAATAGAGCATTGCAATGAATATATTTAAAAAAAAAACTTTGAAAAAAGATAAGCCAATTGAAATTACCACAGCACTATATTCTACAATTTATAATGAGAGAGAGCGAGAGAGAGAGAGAGAGAGAGAGAGAGAGAGAGAGAGATTCTGTGTTGATGTACTGCATGTAACCTTACTTCTTTATTTTTAAGAGCTAGTAGCTCTTGTCCAGTGCTGTTGTGTTAGCTTTCTCTGCTGACCACTGGGGACACAGCCACACTGTGTGTGGGGCTACAGTAAGGCATGTGAACATACTCACCCACTCACACACAAACACACACACACACACACACACACACACACACACACACACACACACACACACACACACACACACACACACAGACACACACATACACACACACCCCAGGCCTTGTATAAACAACAACTTCCTCTGAGAAGCCATCACAAGCAGAACAGAGACTGAGCTTATACACTGCATGGACAAAAGTATTGGAACACCTGCTCATTCATTGTTTCTTCTGGAATCAAGGGTATTAAAAAGTTTATCTTGCAATTGTTGAAGGAACTGTCTCTACTGTCCAAAGAAGATTTTCTAGTAGATTCTGGAGCATTGGGATGAGGATTTGACTGCATTCAACCACAAGAGCATTAGTGAGGTCGGGTGGTCAGACGATCATCATCCAACCTCTTCTCTAATTCCACCATTCAACCCAGAAGTATAGGAGGAAGAACCATCGTTGCAGAAAAAACAGTTACACTGTGGATTAATGGCTTAATGCTGGGGGGCTTTATACCCTTCTAGCCTGACATTAGGAATGATACCAATGGGTTCATGCTTATCTGGTCCAGAGAGTCAAATTCTATTTGCAATACTTCTATACAAGGGCTAGACAAGTTGTGTGTGTGCATTTGCACATCAGTGTCAGCAGTGGGTAAAACATAAAGCAGCTGAATGCATACATTAGAAGGTGTGTCCACAAGTATTTGGCAAACACTTGGACATTTAGCATAGGTCTGCCTTTATATCTCAATATCTTAATAATGCCTTTATAGCTTAAATGATATAACCCACAAGGTGGTGATTTCAGATGGATGGTGTGGGAAAATCTGCACATCTATTTATAGACTTGTTTTGTTAGAAAAAAAAAGACTGATGTACACAGTGATAGACAAAGGGTGTAGGGTGGACAAAAGAAATACAGTCTATGTGCATAATTAATCAGCAGCACTGGCATGTCTAATCTAGCAGTTGCTGGTCTGTTCGTTCAGATTGATGAACTACCAGAATATTCTCTGTTCATTAAAAAATAATTCATATTGTTCAATGACTGAAACCAAATCTCAGATATTAGAAAGGGAACTGCACATTTATTACACATTGCACAATGAATTGCAGCATTATTTCAGAGCCCTCCATTATCATATATCAAGCAGAATATCATCACAGACATCCATAAATTTCAATCTCAAACCTTGAAACATAAATGTGAAAAAAAATGTAGCTTGTTCATGCAGAAACTTTCAAAAAGGACCTTGAAAGAAAAACCATAAATGCAGCTCCTCATTAAAACAAACATCAAGGCAAAGTTAAGCATGGTTACTGAAGTATAGCTGCTTCTGTCTGTGTTTGGAGCCAAGGAGAGAAAGGCAGACCTTCAACAACAAAACAGATATGCACGAGCAAGCCGATCTCAGTGCCAAACTTCGGTCAGAACACCACTGAAACTAGCAGGTCATTATGTATACAGTACTAACAGGATGCTGAATACTGATAAGATTTGGTCCACTGATTCTACCTCCCAATGCCACGATACAGATGCCAAGGGCATTGATGTACCTGAAGGTAAGAGTAAAAAACTGAACTGAACAAGCTAATTAATGTCCAGTAGGCTCATGTATTATTGAATTTTTAATCCCACCCTAATGCCTGCAGTCAGCTTGATGCTGGGCGTTTCGTATGTCTAAAAGAGGCGTAGTCGTATTGAGTGACAAACCCACCTCTGCTTTGCAAGCCCTGCAACCTCCTGCCTCATATGTTTGCAGGTCAGGGGAAATGAATACTCTCCGGGGCCCCCTTTTAACGAAACACACAGACGAGATAAACAAAGCATGGAAAAGAAAGGATGATATCTTTTACAAGTGATTAATTGCCCCCACTTCACTGAGTGCCTTTCAATACTTTGAATTTTAATGGATGAGCGACTTGCCGCTTGACAGATTCAGCAGAGCATGGAAAAGCTCATTTGGGCTAACTGAAAATAAGCCTGCATCACATGCTCTCAGAAGCGTTAGGGTGGAAAAATCATAATAAGGCAAATAATAATCTTATTTGAAAAGTGTTCGGCCCTGTCATGAGTAACACACCCCCCCCTTCTCTCTTTCCAGCATGACAGCTATGGCCATTCATGGGAACATTACTGTTTTGACAGCATGTTTGTCCTGGAAGTCTGTGAGATAATACAGTCAGTTCATGAGGTCATGCCTGTAGCTGTACACTGAGGCTCGATCATTCAATGCCAGCACACAGCTCACTAACTACAGCCTTGAGGCTCAACATTACACGCATCAGAGCCAAGTACAACTCTATGGCAATCGAAACAGCTCGGCACAGACAAACACACAGGCCTTCAAACATGCATATGCAAAAAGCCCTGACAGACTGGAAAGAGGAAAGAAGTAATGGCAAGGGTAGGTTGTGAGGCTTGCTTGATTGTCAGCCATTTCACCCTCAATTCCCCCAATGCCCCACTCTTACAGGTACTAAGAGGAGAGGATGTGGTAATTTTACAGCACCCCAGCAGGTTAACTGCATGAGCTTTCTGTTGTTTCCAGTGCTGCTTCAGCACTGAATGAGGCACTCACTTGCTGTCTGCCTCTGTCTAGTTAGCTTCAGAGAAGCTGCTGGATTTGCATTGTAAACAAGCAATGGGTGCAAGCACAGGGAGCAAGGTAGCCCGTGCTGCTTCTGTCAGGCTGCTGCAACTGCTACACGAACGCCCTTGCGCATGTTCTACCTGCCATTGGATAGCTGCTGATAACCTCCTCGAGCATGTGTTTGTGCAACGGAATGAGGTGGTTATTGATGAGGACACCACCTTTTTGCACATTTGGCCCATAAAATATGCTCACCTATTTCTGAAAAGGCTAAACAGGTATGTTAATATCATGTGCCTTTGTTTTCACAGGGAATCAACCATATCGCCTACGTAATTGATGTTAGGAAAGAGGACATGGCTATAATGATAGAACTCTGTGTGTGTGTGTGTGTGTGTGTGTGTGTGTGTGTGTGTGTGTGTGTGTGTGTGTGTGTGTGTGTGTGTTTGTTTTGTGTGTGTGTGTGTGTGTGTGTGTGTGTGTGTGTGTGTGTGTGTGTGTGTGTGTGTGTGTGTTCAGAAAAAGACATTGTTGGACTGATCTTCCTCACAGGGCTAATACGGTAATATTATTACTGATATTGGTAATATTTGTTGAGCTCCACATATAAAAGCAGCATTTATGGCTATGGCATTAAATATAATGCATTATGCCAGATGTATTGGAATGATTTTGTAGAGGTTCCTAATTGTGTCCTGCAATAATCCATCCAATGTAACCTGAATATACTCACTCAGTTCCTGCAGATTTTAGGGTAGGGTTGAAGTGTTGAAGAGCTTCCAATAGCATCCCACACATTTGCAATTGGGGATGGTTCTGGTGATGCGACTGGTCATGACATAGTGTGTCTGTGTCTGTGTCTTCAAGGCAAGCTTTTGAGACAGCAGCAGTATGTGGATGAGCATTGTCCTATTGGAATAGCGCACCCGAGTCAGAGTGTGTTAAAAAAAAAAGGTAGGGCCACTGGTGCAGGACGTCAATAACGTAACATTGGGCTGTCAAAGTGCCCATAATGAAGACCAAAGGTCATTTGGCATCATACACAATGATACCCCACACCATGACACCAGGCCTCCTGCATGTGTGACATGTGACAATAGAACATTGATCTTGGTGCTGACCACAGTGTCTCTACACAAGGATTTGTTGGTCATCTCCACCAAGACAAAAGCAGGATTCATCACTGAGAATGACCTGCTGCCATTCTGACTGACTCAATGACACAATACCACTGCAATCCTGCTTTGTAATCCGTTGATTCCTTCTGGGTACAACTATTGTTTTTTAAGATAAGTTTATTATACATACAAATATAGCCAAATAAACATGCTAATAAACAGCTAAAAGGATTCCTGGTTGATGTATAGACTGATTAATACAGTTTGATACAGACCCCATATTGCCTACACACACACACACACACACACACACACACACACACACACACACACACACACACACACACACACACACACACACACACACCTCTAACAGATTTAAGACCCATTCTGGACTTAGAGTGGCTGTTCTTTGCTTAGCTTTCAGAGCTGAAACAGGTATCTAACTGATCTTTGATTGAGGTCAATGGAGAGGCTAGAGGTCACTCACTGGCCATTAGTGTCGGGATTTCACAAGATGTGAATCACACAGGCTTCTAAGCTCTAGGAAAACTGCAACACAAATCAACACTAACAGGAAGCAAAGCATGGATGACATTTAACATGATGTTATCACAATGTTTTGTTAACTCACCTCATATAAAAATGAAATGTATTTGACTTAAAAGCATATGAGGCACTATAGGTCACTAACGGCTCATTTAAAACAACATTAGGCATTTTACCTTAGAAATCAGTTTCGAAATTGTGTTGATGATCCTCTAACTTGTAATCAGGAGAACAGCATCTCTATCAATTATCTATCTCAAAGATTGTCCAGGAATGCATGTGTAAAGTGCGTGCATCAGGGAATCATGCTTCCTAACTGTAGGAGAACCCTGGAGTACATAATACTGCTGTACGATTTTAAACACCATTTTGACAAACTAATGTACAAAACCCTATAGAAACATCAGATTATTCACCAATTAAACAGATAGCTAACACTGTTTTGCACCATGAAGTGTTTTAATTGGTGACTTGTGTGTATTAGTATAATGACTCATGTCTAAAATGATACAATCATTGAATTATATTTGTGCTGTAATATTCTATTTTGAAACACAAAGGTGGCCAGATTAAAGTAGCTTCATTGGAGGATTTTATACACATTCACATAAAAATGATGGATATCACAAAAATACAATTATTTTCTATTAGTTATTTGTGCTGACATTTTCACTTATTAGATGTATTTTATTGAATGTGTTTATGTTATAAAGCATGTCCAGTTCAGGCAGCATAGAATTACATTAACTTCATTTTCATGGATCCATCTGAGGGTTATATGTTTGCACTCCTGCCACATCCAGTTGAACATCCAACAGACACTGAATTGCCAGCAAATTCAGAGGTTTAATCACATGACCTGATGTCAGCAGGGACAGAGGGCCTATCTTAGAAAACAGTGGTAGTGCCATGATTGCAATGCTGAACAAAACCCATAGCCACCATGCTAACACCACACTAACAATTTTGGATTGCCTGTAGTCAGTGTGGTAATCAGTAGTGATTTTGGATGAGTTCACAGCAAGTGTGTTGGGAACTTGTGGTGTAAAGAAAAGCAATGCTATATCATACATCTACATACTATCAATTATAACTGATGTCACTTTCTGCAACTGTCAGCCTTGATCAATGCTAAATTAGCTAATGCTAAGCTGTTTATGAAATGACCTGCATATGATTGTGTCACAATAAGCAGCTGTTGTTTCAAAACCTCAAACAAGCATGGAGAAAGGAGGTGGGGATAAAAGGCTGCTGGTGTTTGGCGCTAGAAGCAAAATTCATGTTTTCTTTAGGAAAACTTGAATTAAGGCTCTTCTTAAATATATTTTTTAAGCAAAAAAAAAAAAAACCCACCAAAGACCCCTTTATCAATCTAACAATCAAAATAGAGGACACAGTATGACTTTATGTGTCTAAGCAGAACTACATTCACCTAAGAACAGTATGTAACTTGGCAAGTGCAATAGTGGTCAAGAGCAACATTACTACAACAAAAGAAGTCAATTAGTATAAATCCACTGTAATCTGTCTGATGTGTGCGTGCCTTGGTTTAAATCCACACTACAATCCCAGTCAGTCCATAGTATTGGTTGACCGACACAATGGCTCAGTCTGGCTTTAGCTGTGAGCTGTGTCCCTGTGTGCAACACAGGCATTTACGCGGTCACTCAATCCAAACCCCTGCTTTCCCTCTGCTCATTTTCCCCAGGGTGGTGGCAGTCAACTGGAAAATTGGGTTTTTCAACTAAAATAAGCTCAGACTGCCACAGTCCTATCAGGGAGTTGGTGGAAGGTTCCGGTAAGGGAGAGACGATAATCAAGAGAAAACCCACAGAGAGCAAGCACATTAATGCCAGGCCATTTGGGTGAAATGAAAATGATACGCCCACCTGTGTATGTGTGCTCTCATGCACTCCTGAAGAGCCACTGAAGATCTGAGCTGCCGTTAAGCAGAGAAAAAAAAAGAAGCAAAGGTCAAATCATCCATAAGTTAGCAGAGCCATCTCCAGGAGCTATAGCTGGTCGGTAATGGTAGACCTAATGTATTGAAGACTATTCTGACTCCATTCTGACACCACCTTGATGTTCAGATCTCCATATAGAGAGGAGATGGATTTCTGCCTTTCGTTTTTGCACATTTATTTTGTTTTCTCCCAATTCCAACCAATTCCCAAATGCAATAGTTCTCTCTCTCTCCCTTCCTCACTCCAGATCTCATGACAGTACTATCAGTCTGCAGCCAAACTCTTCCAATGCATATAAACGTTGTCATTGTTTCATATCAAAGATTTAACAGTGGGGCACTGAACACTTCTTAGAATAGAATTCATACAAGAAAGATACCTCAAAGAGCTCCTATGTAGCTTTCAAGTGCCATGACGGACAATCAAGTACACAGCATAGTGACCCGAAGAATGTTTTCTGGCATTTTTTGGAGAGGATACTATCCTTGACTCATTATAGAGGTGATGCTATCCTTCTCACGTTCCAGAGAACACACTTTCCTTCCCAGTGACAGGCCAGAGATACAGTGTTCAGTTCTGACTACTGTATGAGGCCTGAAAAATGACAGCATTCATCTAAGCCTAACGTCCTTCCATTTTTTATATGTAATAACACTATTGAAATGCACCATAGACAGATCTTCAGTCTACATCAAAGAAATGGCAGAGAAGTAGTTTAAATTATTCTGTTTCTCATTTGCCATTTAAGATCTGTGGATGTCTGCCCAATGAATTTGAATCCACTGTCCATCACAGACAGAAATAGCAATTTCCAACACATTTCTACAATGTGGCTTGAGGTCTAAACCGTGCTTCTAAATGTTTTTAAATCTCTAGAATTTCTGTTCATTGTAGCATGAAATGGTCTGGAAATACATTTCTGCTAGAGAATATAACATTTTCAAAATGGATTTCCAGGCACCATCAATCTGAGAGATAATTACAAAGACTAGATATTAAAAAAATGTCCAGTGATGTTCCTTTGGATATGAATTAAGGTGATTGACAACCCAAGCCATGAAGTCATGTTGGTTCAAACTCACCCTTTAGTCATAGAATGTTCAGATGAGATAAGTGGAGGAGAATCTCTGTGAATCTTAATATGTTGGCAGCTGCAACAAATTAAGGTCTCATACAAGGTTTGAGGGTAGTTATCTTTACATATCACCCCAAAAGAAACCCATGTAGAGCAGCAATTATCATATTTTTTCTCAACCATACACTAAGCATAGTGTAAAAATAGTATAAGTAACAGTATAAAACACAGTTGCATTAAAAAATACCATAATCCTCAAAATCTTCAAAATATCATCAGATGTTCCAAAGGTTCTACATGACAAACCCTGAAATTTTCTTGAAAATTTCTTGAACATTTACTGGGCTACATTCATGAAACAGGACGAATTTGCATGTAATAAGTGATGTCATAAATATTCATACTCTCAAAATGTTAAGCCACCATATAAAATGGAATGCCAATTTTAATTAAATGATTTCAGAATAATTGTTTTCTACAATTGTCAGAGTTTTAGTGTTTTTTACAAACTACTTTAAATGTTTATAGTTTATTTTAAAAAATGGTTTTTTTTTGTTTGTTTTTATTATAATGTGAGATTCTAATTCTACATTATTTTATTTTAAAATGTTTTTATGTCCATGCCATGCAGACCATACTACTTGTGCACTTTAACTGGTTCTTAATTGTGATCAAATACTGAATATTGTTGCAACACAATTACAATTTTTAATCAACTGACCCCATTAGGTTTTAAGAATACATGAATGACTTCCTCTTTTATGTAAGAATGTTGTCCTCGATTCATTGATCTATTTCCCTCTATAGAGGTTCATCTGTTTAACAGTGCCTACTGTATGCATAAGATAAGATGCACCAGGCAGCAGTTGCAGGAATTATGCATGGATATGGATTTGTGTTCAAGGACTTTACAGGTTTACTGCTTGACTCAGCTCTGCATAAGGATTTCACTGTACAGATGTACCATATTTTCCGGACTATAAGCCGCTACTTTTTTCCCATGCTTTAAACCATGCAGCTTTTAATGAGGTGCAGCTTTTTCTTCTTATATATGTTATTTTCCAGGTTTTTTAAAAAACCTGCGGCTTATATTCCAGTGAGGCTTGTAGTCTGGAAAATACGGTATGTAAAAGGCATGGTGGGGTTGGACTAAGGTGTTTGTTCCTGTGTGACATCACCACTTCTGCCATTCCTACATCAACACTTTGAGAAAGGTCGCCTGGCTTTGTGACACTGTCTTCAACAGTGAAATCCCTTGATAATCTCATCTTTCCAACATCTCTTTCTCGCTCTCTCTCCCCCTCTTGCTAATCTCCTCCAGACGTGTAGATGCACTGTCCCCCGATGGCTTCCTCCATCTTTTCATCCTACTGAAAGACAAGCTGCTCTTTGTCCCTGATGATGTGACATTTGTGTATGTTATCGCCAGGATGCTTTTCGCTTGTAAATGACGTCTGCTTGAGTGGCACTGGGCTTTCACCGCAACAGAGATTAGAAAACATTTTAATTCAGGCAAAGCTGGCTGGAGCCACAGTTTGTATACATTGCTGGCTTGTGCCATTTGTTTGAAAGGAGGAGAATTAGTGCTGGGCAGCACTGATTCATCTAAAAATCATAATTCTTAAGCGTAGTTCAGTATCAGAAGCTTTTGAATTCATGTCTCCAAGCTTCCTGAGCTCCTTTAACCCTTCAATGTGAATAATAATTGATTTAGTGGATAGTAACACTGGCTTTTCTGTGGCACACTGGAGTTCAATTCCCTGGTTGTGTAAGCACACCAGGCTACACCACTAGAGTTTTTGGGAAGCCTGCCAAAACTACATTCGCCTGAGTAACATGATTCAAATGTCACTTTTCAACCTCTTTTTTTAGCCAAAACAATAGCTGAAACTTTACATTTCCTCTGGTCTACGAAAGCTTGCATGACCTCAAATCTGAAGACATTTGTCAAATCAAGCAATCCTTCAGTCTTTCCAGCACTATAGCTATTGTAACAAATATAATCTGATTGCAAAAAAATAAATTGACCATTCAGAACATTATATAGTCAATCAGTAATAGAAATTAATGAATAATAATAACATATCATAGAGCAATTCAAGAAAAATGAAATGTTTTTAAATCAGCTGCAGGCACCTGATGCTGACTTATAGTGAACCATAAATGTAGAAGTGTCTTAAACCAAGAAAGAATGGAGACACTGTTCCTCAGAATACACAATCATCCACAAGTACAACCCAGACTACATCAGATATGACCTGATAGTCTGTAGGCAGATTGTTGTCATCTGGTCTGACTAATAAAGACTTTTAGACTGAACTAAAGAAGTGCACATTTTGACACTATTTTTAAGCTATTGCTCAGGCCCTAATTCTCATATTTTCGTTTGTCAGCCTTTGACAAATAAAAGTGGTGGAAAGCCTTCTGTAGGCAGCAGAGACAGTTACTCCAACATAAACAAGATAACCTCTTTTTTAATACCCAAGAAAAAAATAAGGAGCAGGTGTCTCATATAAACAGCTGTTTTATGGAATAGAATAAAATAAATTACAGTATGTGAGGTCAACACTGGTGTACCAATATAGACAATATGCAGGGGGCTTAACATACCTATAGAGTTGAGAAACTGGGGTCATGACAGCAGACTAACTTGACTTCTTGACCTGAAAGTCACCTACAGAACATCACTCTACGCTGCTTTCTCACACCTAGCTATCACTCTTATCTTCCAAGCAAGTCAGGGCCGATCCCCAGTGTGCTTTCAAAAGTGCCTCCACATGCACCATAAAGTGCTAATAGAACATTAGGGAATTCACTGGAGTGCTATTTATGGCAAAGTGTTCATAGCAGTCAGAGTGGCACATTGACGTCAGAGGTAATGCCAAGTGTTACTGGCACGGGAAAACCCACCTTGCATGTGCTCCCATTTACCATCACATTTGGACTGCTTAATGATGAGCCACCAGCTGTGCCATCCACCACTGTCTGCTGGAGACTATGCACTCTAACTCCATTTGAGCACAGATATCTTCCAGAGACGCAGGGCTACTCACTGATACAGAACTAGTATTAGTGGGCCTTTAGTATTTCACCACTGTTATCCTGTCACGCTGTTATCCTGCTGTTAAATGGTCATGTGACTAATTAATCACACAAGTTGCTGTTAATAATAAATATTTAAATGTAAAATAAAAGACTCAATGTAGAATTAACTCAACAGAATTGTTAATAACAGTCTGAGAGAGCACAATTTGCCATGCTCTCTCTGGGTGGGTAGATTGAGCTCTCTCCCCACATCACATCCAGTGTGATGCTGGCAAGTACAGACATCTATTAGACATTGTATTGGAGGGACCCAGCACTTTCCTTCAAGTGCATTGTCTGCCCAGCAATGATGCAATGGTGGCAATTCGGAAAGAGGTGGTGGCTGCTAGCCTCCTAGTGTCTGGAGAATGTGATGGAGGAGACCACAAATTACAAGTTACTTTTTTAAATGTATTGTACTATAGAATCTGCTGAATAATGGTTTCAGGGAGAGCTTTATCATCAACAACAACAAAACTTAGACACAGAGAATTTAATGGTGAAAACTAATGCTACTGTAAGGCAGCTCAAACAATAACACCTCCATATTCAGCCTCAACAACTTTTAAGTGATATATGAATGGAATAATCAAGGTAGGAGATAAAATATGCTGAGTAAGTGCAGCGGTGTGTGTGTGTCCCATCAGAAGAGTAAACCAGAATGTATGTTCAGAAAGGGTGGGACCTGTCTATCATTAAAACCAAAGGTGATCTGGCATTGTGCAAAACTGCACCCCACAGCGTGACACAAGGCTTTTCGAACATGTGCACCACGGTGCCTCCACACATGGATTCATTGGTCTTCTCCAGTAAGACAAAAGCGTCACTGACACCATTGGATTTGTGTATTGCAATCAGTTAATTCCTTGTGGGTGCAGCTATTTTTTGACAATGCATTAGGGCTGAGCACTATGTACAAAAACTCAACAATATTTTAACTGAATGGTGATATACAATATACAATATATGATGTGACACCCTATATAATCCTTCTTCTGTCTTTTTACTACATTTAAACATATTGAAATTTGATTCCTATCGCTCCTGCATAGTGTGTACATGAGAGCATGAATGGGGGCAGAGGCGAGCAGAGAAGAGAAGGAGCTGAGAGCAAGGGGCAAAGCAGAGCAAGGGGGCAGCAATGAAACGTTTCCACAAGATTGAAACACAACATTTTTAAGAATGTATTCAAAATAAATGATATCGCCTCAGTCCATATCTTGCTTGTTTTATATCTCAATATCAATATAAATAGATATTGATATATCACCCAGCCTTACAATGGGTGTATATATATACATCATATAAAATCTTTTTACTTTGCCTTCAATGCCTCCTCCATTTTGACATTTTGGGGATGCATATAGTGTGTAAATGTATATGTACATCTCTCTCTCTCTCTCTCTCTTTCTCTAACATTGATGAGAGAGAGGATTGCACAGAGTGTAATACATTATTCAGGGACAGAGGGCAGGGATAATGTAAACTTAACCTAAACCACTAAAATGTCCAAACACTTGTGATCCACTGCATTTGCTATGATTTTGCAATGATTGCAAGTGATACTCAATTTAGTTCATATTTCATTACAAAGAAACAATTGGAAACAAACACACACCCACACAAACACACACCCACACACACACACACACACACACACACACACACACACACACACACACACACACACACACACACACACACACGCAAATGCAATATGTCAAGACATATTTTCAAGCAGGCAGTGTTGTCTAATCAACACAAATCTCAAAAGGTCATGAGAAATAATTTACCATTCAAACCTTCTTGCGGTCACAGGAATACTAAGCGCCAAATCCACCTGGCAGCATTTAAATATCAATCTCACTCTCTATTACACTCTCTCTTTCTCTCTCTCTCTCTTATTCTTCTTCTTCTTCTTCTCTCACTCAGTCATAAATGTTCAGGAAATACAGGTTATGCTGCTCACTGCTCATCACTACGGCAGGTCCTGCCCTTCTTTCTGAGTTTCTTGCTGTTCTGCTTAGAGTACATAGTGTGCAACCTCTATTGACAGGATGCCATCACTACCAAATCCTAGACATTAGGCTGAATGGTCCTGCCTGGAGACTGCAGTCTACAGAAATTCATCATGCTATAAGACCTACAATATGTGTACATTCTGCTTTTCTAGAAATCTTGTGTTCTTCACATTTGCTTCTTAAAGAATGTCATTTTGAGAAGATTGACGGAGTTGAACCTCTGATTTCTGTTGTGGAAGATTAAATTGCATGTATATTGGTTTCGTTTCACATTGTAGCACCTGTTGTTGTCAATATCACATCCCTGGAACACAAACAAACAAACAAACAAACAAAAAACAAAATAAAAGCAATTGACGAGCTCATGAGAAAACCCAGAGTTTCTCCTCTGAAGAAAGCTAGGGGAGCTATTCACCAGAGACCAAGCAAGCAGGTCACACTGGCCTGGACTTTAAATTTAATTGATCCAACCAATCAATACCTTCCAATCAACACCTGCCAGCTGTTCTACTAAGCTCTTAGCAATCACAAAACACACACACACACACATACACTCATACAGTGAGTTCACAAACAGCACACTTCGATTGCCATAATCCAAGCCTGCCCCTTGTACCATGTCCATTGACCCATAACAGCTTTTTTTGACAACAGCAAGTGGACAGCACTGGGCCCTTCTTTCAGCCTGCCTCAGTCCAAGAAAGCAAGCTCCAAAAAATGTCAATTAATTAGGTCAGAAATCATAGATAATAGACAGTGAACCCAATTTCATCCATTTCTCTCTATTCAGCTATGTGACATAATGTTCAGAAGAAAGAAATGAAAGTTGCACAGAAATTTATGGCATCCTCCAAACCTGATGGCAGTCTTCTCCATGGCATCAGGGCTGTCTACAGCAGGCAACTCATCAGCGAGGATCTCTTCAGGGCTACGTGGATCGATTACGATCCCTCTCTTGTCTTTGTCTCTGATCCCAATCCCTGCTGTGATAGCATTCCACAAGGCATTCTGCGACTTGGAGCCTGCCGCAATCAAAGAGGACCAGCTTAGGAGGATACAACATAAAATGGGGATGAAGTGATTTTGCAAATGGGAAAGTGCTTCAAATGAGGCCTTTATACATGTTTATTTTTAATGATGTAGGACACATTAGTATTTTTGTATTAGACATTATTATTATTATTATTATTATTATTATTATTATTATTATTGTTGTTGTTGTTGTTGTTGTTGTTGTTATTTACTGTTGGTTCAAGAGTGAAGACTGTCTTTGAAGAACTTGTTGATGTTTGTCCCCACCTGTTCAGACTGTGTAGGTAAACCTGCTGCCCCACTGGCCTACAAAAAGATCCATACTAATGAAAACCTTCCCCTGTCATTGAACTGAAATCAGATCAATGACCTGAAAGCAGGTCAGACAGAAGAGTCATGGACTCTCCTCCCTGAGATATGGTGCAAGCTGAATCCTCTCTATGGTCTCAAACATACAGTATTTTGGCTAATGCTGCCATCTAGCCTACATTCTGTACAATTTCTATTACATCTAAAAAAATTGCTGAATATTGTGAAAAGATTTCTTTATAATTAAATTTTATGTATTTTGTTTTAATGATGATGCTATATGATATATACTGTATATATACTGTATATATAGTACTTGTAAATATATACTTATACTTGTACATTACTTGTATAATATAAAAACACTGTACTTGTTTCTGCATCAAATTTTTAACTTTAATAATTTTTTACCAAAATAGTCATTTTTTTCAGATGTTGAAACCCATTTGTGAAGGTGGTACACAGCTTTGTTATTAAACTGGATTTAAAGTAAAAAAAGTATCTCACCAAACTTTTATGATCAAATAAGAAAGATGGCGCACAGGTAATTCCATAATACGAGAGAGGATCCCTAATCCCTCTGCTTTTTTCCGTAGTGTGTATTGTGTTGAATCCATACTGCATCATGGTCATGGTACATGTACTTAGATTGACTGTAAAAAATGCATTATTTGACTTTTATTTTTTAATCAATACTCTACTTTAATCTGAACAGATGAACAAACACATTCTTTGGAATTTTCCAAGCACAAGTGAAGTTTTGGTCATTCAATTTATTCTAAAATATGTTTTTATAATTTTTGTAGTTCTCCAACTTAAACTAATCAAGATGTGATTGAAGGGAAAATGCACAACCACAGTCTCTCCATTTCCATAGGTCAATATTAATCCAACCAATTAACCTAACTGTAAAAATAAAGATACAAATCCTTTCTAGTCATCGACTGCCTGAAGCCTGGAACCCACAGACATCTCTAAATGCCAAATGAGTTTTCTCCTGTAATAGGCTTTGTAAGACCTTTGTAACAGCAGTCTTCAGTTGCTTTTGGCTTGCAGGTCATTCTTAAATTGTATCTTATCTTTTATCTTAGCTGACTTGGCCATTTAACAACATTCAGTTTTTTGCCTTTAGGAAGCACAATACTAAACATTGTTTTGAATCATGATCCATCTCTATAGTGAAGTACCATCCTATCTATTTTGCAGGATATGACTGAATCTGAGCAGGCAGAGAGTACAGGTCTATACACTTTAGGACACATCCTGCTATTTCTAATCAGCAGTCACATTGTTAATTAATACCTGTACATGCCCCTGTCATAAAAGAGAATCCAACATTTCTGACAGGTGATGTGCTAATACTTCAGATAATGACTTGCTTACTTTCCTTCTCAATACTCAAGATAAACTTGTTTTCACTTGTCCAGTGAATCTGGTCCCAGATCTGGGCAGACTTTTAGACTATTCACTTTCGTGAAGGGATCTCTTGATTGTAGAATTTGGCAATGATAAATCTACTCCCTAAAGTGTGTTCCTGATGTTAACGAATTCCACCTAGGAAGGGATTCTGGGATTCTGAAATCATCAACTTTAGTTGCCTTCCATGGTCTTTCAGACCTTTTCAAGTCTGTACCAACTTGTTGATTTTACCACACAGAGTTTGATTTGTTTTGATTAATGAAAATTGAAAATGCAGTGTTCTAACCACTGAGCAATATTCTAGTGCATCGCAAAAACTTGTATTTATGAAATGTTAAGTGAACATTTTCAAGCATTTTTTATTTTACTTTTTTATGGCTTTAAGCTATGAGATTTCTCTTCATGCATGCTTTATTGTCTTCACACAGGCTTTTTGTTAACCCCTTATTACATTACTGCAGCTTTTACTAAAACTACCTCCTTTACAGGCTATTCATCACATTACCTATACTTCTAAATGTAATCTCATTTTTGTTTTCTGTCTCTCCATCCCATGTCCCGAGCTGCCCCTGCTGCCTTGCTGATGGTGGTTCATGTCCGCTCATGGTTGGGTCTGAAAAGCTTTTCCTTGCCATTATCACTCATGGCTTGCTAGAGAATTAAGTGCCTTGCTCAAGGGCACTTCAGTCATGTCTTGCCTGTTCAGGGAACTGAACCAGGAACCTTTCAGTGAGGTTGGTTCCCTAACCACCAGGCCTTGGCTGCTCCCTAAACATCACTTTCAGCGTATTGAATATACAATATATGACAGTTTATTTTTTTAAATAAACTATGAACAACTGTATTTTCTTTTTTGTTTTGAATATACCCTCTTTTCAGAAACTCACCATCACTTGTGTTATTAGGTTATTCCTTTCATAACAAATTCATATTCATTCCTTTCATAACTCATTTTAGAATGTTTTTATTTATGTATTGAAATTAGGTTTATGTATTACTATTATTATTATTATTATTATTATTATTATTATTATTATTATTATTATTATTATGCTTTATTACTTCTCAATTGATTTGGTAATGGAAATACCTAAGATGACCCTGCATACTGTTTATTTTATATTATAGCATTTTTAAAAACTCTTAAGTTGAAATTAAATTGTACTCACGTGCAAAGCGGGCCAGGGGCCTGGGGTGACTTTCGCCTGTTTCATTTGCCACTGCAAACAGAGAAAAGAAAAGTGTGATGAAGAGATAAGCATATGTAGCCTGAGGACTGGATCTGCTTCTCTAGCTGAAGAGACGTTCCAACCCATACTGAAAATGTAATTTTTAAAAAATATACATATGTGTTCATAAGTATACCTACACTCATTTAAGACACATCTCATATTATTTAAATATTATTGGTGCACATCAACATCAGCACTGCACCATGGCAGTTTAACAAGCAACCATCGGCAACCTTCTTGGCAAAATTGGTGGAGTTTTTTTGGTTTCCTCGTACAGACCTGATTATATGTCTTTGATAAGTTTGAGGTCAGGATTTGGAAAAGCCATTCAGATAATTTAATATTGGCCTGTTTCATCCATTCCACAACCACTTTTGATGTGTCATTGTTCTGTTAGAACATCCCATTGTGTACAATTTACAAAATATTAAACTGAACAATTTAGAAATAGTGCTCCTTCTTCCTTATTTCCTTTACTCTGTAATATACAGTATCTGCAATATAGCTCTTCAACCGGCATTAAAACAGCTCCAAAGCATAACCACTGATAGTGTTCTTGGGATTTAATGCATTGCCTTAACTCACCCAAACAATTCAATGTTTGTATCATATAACTCTAAAACTTTGCTGAAGAAGGCTTTTACTTTGTCCACCAGCCATTGCTCCACTGCAATGTAATGACAGTGTCACTGGTGTTTCAGCTACTTTACGTTCATGGCAAGCTTGTGCCTTGCTGTTTGATTGTTCCTGACTTTCCAAACCAATTTTCTCTTAGCTGAGTGTGATATTTTGAGTCATTTTCCTTATCAGATTTGCACTCTGCAGAGCTCTTTTGACTTTCCCATTGTCCTGATTCTTGATTCTCTGTTAATTAACAGAGTGATCTACAGATATGATACATCATAACAAACTGCAAGACTTAGCCTATCAAAGCATAGCAGCATAGCATGGTAATTTTAATCCCAGTTTAAATGACAAGGGAGCTCCCAGTGTATGTTTACTGCTCTGTTCACATGTACATGCTCAACAGGCATGCAGACCTCCACTGGTCAGTGAGAGGAGGAGCTGATGATACCACTGACTCAGATATTAGTCTTGTTTGAGGTGAACTGCGCTTGCTGGTGGTCAAAGAAAGAAGCCAGTTGCAGTCAGGGTAGGAGGCTACAACAGTCATCAAGTCGGACAGTTGCCCTGTGCAGCTCATGGCGAAAACTGCACTGTGTATGAAACCTGCTGCCACCTCACTTTCACAAGATTATACATTTACATTTATGGCATTTAGCAGATGCCCTTATTCAGAGCGACTTACAAAAGTGCTTTGCTGTTCACTCACAAAATATTCTTAGCTAGCAGAAGAGGCTAGAGTCCAGAGGTTTCTCACACTTAGATCCTGTCAAATACAAATGTCAAATTGGGGAATAACAAGATTCAGAATAAATCTTTAATATAATGGTGTGACCAAAAAAATAACCAGCATGCATTGGGGTATAGTGAAAATGAGAAGGGAGGGGCTGTTTGCTTACATGGTGTTCAAGTTTCAGAATAAAAGTCCTGAGAAGGAGTACATACTAATACACTAATAAGAACAATAATTAAAGATATTCTGTTTTTTTTTTTTTGTTTTTTTTTTGAACAATTGTCAATAACATTGATCAATTTCCGACATTATAATTCAGGAAAACACAAACAATTTTATGCATGATGTAATTGTTTTATAAAAAAATAAATTCATATAAATATCAAATATTCTATTAATGTTTACATGAATGAAAACAAATGTAGATTAATATCTCCTGAAAATAAAAAGAAAACATTGTGCATTTGAGACTTTATTTCCAGGTGAATCGATGTACATCAAACTATGGAAATTTCATGCTAAACTGGTCAAGGGATCATCAGGTTAATGTGTGACCAGTAAGGGGCCATGGGTTAATTAAATTATCAATTAATTAACTAATTAGTTAATTAATTAAATTATTAAATAAATTATAATTTAAATTAAAACAAAAAACAACAAAGAAAAATCCTTTGCACTAAATTGCACTAGTATGTATCAAGTGTAACTGTTGTGGTCAAACCTTTGACCACAATTGTATATGAAATATGCATTACAATGGCTATAATGATACATCTAATGAATATCAAATCTATTACATATGGTTGAATATTAAATATTAAACATTACTCTTTCTAAGGGAAAATATATTACTGGAAGTTATCAAGCAATAATTGATATACATGAATGTTTCTGTATTTTCTTAAAAGTAAAGATGCTATAATTTGAAGAAATGACATTATTTAGACCCCCAAGTCTTATATAATAAAATGAAACCTGCAATTGAGCTAGCTTCTCATACTGTTCTTTGTGAGATCTGCTGGGAAATGTTCAAGGCAAAATGCTGAAGTGGAGCTTTGTGTTTTTTCAAAGTGGAGACAGCCAAAATACAAGGTCGTGCTCTGGGGATGGATGTGTGTGTGCGTAGGTGTCGTGACAGAAAGTAGAGAACATCAGTAAGTGGCCCCCATGGAGTTTAGAGCTGAGGGAGATCACACAGTGACTTGTTTCTCTGATAGAACACAGACATTACTGAGGTAATGCGGCCCCACAAGTCTCTAGGCTGTCAACAGTTCAGTGGACATGAGCCCTGTATAACAGTGTGTGTGTGTGCGTGTGTATGTGTGTGTGTGTTTGTGTGTGTGTGTGTGTGTGTGGTTTATCTTGCAAAGTCTCCACTGAAATTACTCCAAGCTACAAGCAAATCTTTATTTTAGTTTATGGTGTTGCAAGACAAATGTCATACAAGATCAGGAAAGACAAATGCAGGTTTTGAACATGTCAAAGGGCACAGTCATTCAGTGTTATTTACACAAAGGAAGAAGGTGGGCCTCTTATTATGCTTTCACAAAAACACATTTGTGACAAAAACCATAACGCAATAAAGTCTAGTTGATCCTTGACTTTCAGCTACAACATTATGACTATCTCCTTTGTTCTACAATGACTGTCCATCTATCAGCTTCACATACTGGAGCACTTTGTAGTTCTAATAACTACAGACTGTAGTTCATCTGTTACTCTGCATACTTTGTTAGCCTCCTTTCAGCCTGTTTTTTAATGGTCAAGACTCCAGAGGACCACCACAGGGCAAGGAAATTTGGGTAGTGGGTCACTCAGTACTGCAGTGAAGTTTTAATATGTTAAGATTTTCCCCAATCCAAATAAATGAATTTTGATTTGTGGGTTACATGCACATTCTATTCAAGAAACTGCATTTACATGCTCACTGCAAGTAACCCAATCCAAAATGATTAACATGTCGACCACCCTTATGAACAAGGTGGACCAAGCTGAGTGGCAGTGACATAACCAGCTGGTTAACCAGCATAACCACAAAAAAGTATGACCACAATCAACGGCAACATAAATTAGACTTCTCAAGAGCAAACCAGCTAGCTGACCATCACAGGGTATGTTTGTCTATATGACCAGCTTTTCAACACATTTGAACATTAAAGCATCTTAACCAGCTTACACTATCCAAAACCAGCTACCAAATAAAGCTGGTATTCAGTGGGATATAAAATTCCTTGTAGATGCAAAGGCAAAAACAGACACACATCAATTGCTGTATAGTTTGTTGGTCCTCTAGTCCTTCACCAGTAGTCACAGGACATTGCCCACAGAACACTGTTGGCTTGATATTTCTGTTTAGTGGGCTATTTTGAGTCCATCAGTCACAGGTACAAATTCAACAAGCAGTTCCCACCCGACTGCCAGCTCAATCCAGCGCTGATGTGCAGACACCACTTGCCACAGAGGGAGATAAGCTGCAAAGGCCTGGGGGCCTCCTGAAGAAAGCACCTTGCCCAGGAGCCAACGCTGAAGTCCAGCAGTCGCCATGGAGACAATGTCTCAGTTTGCAGATAACAAAGCTCAGCAAACCCCTGGAAAAACAACTTTGAGCAGCTAGCCAGAGTCTATAATCAACAGGTGGTAGGGGGAGGGGGGGAGCGTCCCAGAGCGTCGTCCTCCGGGGAGCTCAACAGCCAAATAATACCTGCTCTGTGGTGGTCCTGTGGTCATGCTACGGCTGATCAGTGTATGTGTATCAGTGTTTATGTATCATTACTTCCATGTAAACAATATTTCCATCCCATATTTTCATATGTATCAACTGACAAGTGGAAAAAGGCAGGTGCTATTTTACACACAGTGCAAAATTACTTTGGGAGGAAAAATATCAAACCACTAAAAATTTCAACAAGTGACAAGGACTGCATAAGAAATGGAAAGTTATACAATAACAGGAGACAAATAGGGTCAAGTGAGAGAGAGAAACACAGTGGCAGAGACAGCAGATTGTTAAGTGGAGACATGCGAGCAGTTGTGGCAGATGGATAATGAGGGGGATCAGAGGGCTTCAGAAGAGAGGACCCTTTTAGCCTGGCTGAGTCGGTGGGGACTGTATTGTGTCCAATATGTCTGCACTCAGGAGAAGGAAGAGGGCACTTCATTAGCGATAATGATTCCCCCTGCACCACTGCAAAAACACCAGTAATGCTGTGACGACCAACTGAGGGTCCCCTGCCGAGGGGCAGGCACACTCCCCCCATCCTCTCCCTTCCTCCATCCCCAGCACTCTCTCTCTATCACTCCATCTCCTGTACCCAACTCTGAGACTCACTGATTAGCCAACAGGTGCTCTAATGAGCTCTCTGCTGGGTTTCCCATCACACACACATGCGTGCGCACACACACACACACACACACACACACGTTTTTATGCTGTTAGAATGTGTATAGACAAATGGATATGCACACATTGTGCTACCTTTTGGAGCATTTCTGTAAGAATCAGATTGCATACAGCAGTAAGAATGGCAGTCAGTGGCAATGCTGGACTGAGAATAGTCACATAGAAACAGAAATATCCAGCCAACAGCATCCTGTGGGCAGCATCCTGTGACCACTGATGAAGTACTAGAGGATGGAACTAGGTAGGAGTGAATAGTGACTGAACACAGTGTTGAAACACTCCAGCAGCACTGTGTCTTTTTTTTTCTTTGTAAATGTACAGAAATGTAAAGAACCCTTTGCAGAACATTTATTGTCACAACCTTTATTATCAAATGTGACCTGGGAGTTGTTCTAATATAACAAATTAATAATAACTAATACACTTGACTTCTATTGAAAGTTCTTTATCTTCTCCTATAAAGTTGCAATTTTGAAGATGTTTTTATGTGTCAGCCAGTTTATATTTTTATGATCATTCTTCAATCATTATATTCTAAATAATTATGTAAAATTAGTCACATTGTTCTCCAAAACTTTAATTCTTCTCCAGTTCTGTCAAATGTCAAGAGGTTCATAAGGTTCATAGTATTATATATATATATATATATATATATATATATATATATATATATATATATATATATATATAANCAAATTCATATTCATAAAATTAAACAAATTAGCAGCATAATAATAGAAATTGACTCCAAAAAAGCTTTTGTTTACAGAGCAGAGATAAAAAGAGTAGCAGCCAGACTGAAGTGTGAGTTTAGAAGATCTGACTGAAGGACTTTGTTTGAGTGATTGAACAGCTGAATAACTAAGTGTGTGTTTGTCCAGGTGACATCGTCTTGCTGAGGGAGGAATGTTCCCGTTTGAAAGAAGAGTGTGAGGCTCTAAAGGAGGCCAACAGCCAATTGATGGAGAAGCTGCAGCTGCTGCAAAGGACACGGTAGAAAAACACACACATGCAGTCCTCCCTTTTGTCTATACCACATCTACACCAGGACCCCCAGGTTTTATATATATATATATATATATATATATATATATATATATATATATATATATATATATATATATATATAAATATATAGTACTATGTTCTTGAAGGTGCAGGAAATCACACACATGGCAACCATTCCTTTTTTTACAAAGCAACAGGAATCACTCTGCAATGATGACATCATATCACCTCCATGCTGGTGGCCATGGTGACAGTAATCACAAAGGCAACTCTGGATGGCAGACCCAGGTTGTAAGAGAAAGTCCCTTAACTGCCTGCCCTGATTTAAAGAGCCAGGCTGTTTATGTAGTCATCATTCACACAATGAAAATGAACACACTCTCACAGTCATTCACATCTTCCCATCATAGACAAACTGAGTTGCCCACTCAGCAACTCCAAACAAAAAGCACTCACCAGTCTATTCTCCTGTCATCATCAAATTTTACGCTCCAGCTATTTGATAAATTGAACACAGCGCACACTCATATGGTCAGTGTCTCACATCAGCATAACAAAGTGCCATAGTACATCAATAACAACATGCATGTGCAGCAGCAATAAGATTAGGAAATATAGACTGTGCAGAATCCTCACAGTCTTCTTTTCACTGTCTGCTCTCTTCTGTACTGATTGTGGCCTGTTACATAAGCACTGCCACTTGACCTTTGAAAGGGTGTAATTACCACCATCCTATGTTCTCAGCTGACATGTCATTTTGCCACTTGGACTGTATTGTTCCATGAATGCATCCATACAAATGACTAGGAGCACACAATCTGTCAGGAAAATGACAGATCATTATATCTTATGAACCTCTTGACATTTGACAGAACTGGAGAAGCATTAAAGTTTTGGAGAACAATGTAGAAAATAATGTGACTAATTTTACATAATTATTATAGAATATAATGATTGAAGGATGATGATAAAAATATACACTGGCTGACACATAAAAACATCTTCAAAATGGCAACTTTACAGGAGAAGATAAAAAACTTTCAATAGAAGTCAATAGTATTAGTTATTATTAGTTATAGTTGTTTTATTATTATATTAGAACAACTCCCAGGTCATATTTGATAATAAAGGTTGTGACAATAAAGGTTCTGTAAAGGGTTCTTTACATTTCTGTACATTTCCAAAGAAGAACCATTTTTGCAAAAGAGGTGTGAGTAGAACTAGGCAATATTTTGACATTTCTATTGATATTGGGATATAAACAGGGTACGTTATGGGTTGAGATTACCTTTTTAAACATTCTATTTCAATTTAATGGAAATCTTCACTTTACCCTGCCCCCAGCTTCCCCTCTACTCTGCTCCCTTCCGCCCCATTCATGCTCTCAAATACACACTATGCGCTGTATTTTTAATGATAAACAGAAGAAGGGCTTCATGGTGTGTCCTAACTTTTCACAACATATTTTTCACATCATATATTTTTATATATTTATATAAATTTATATAAATATATTATATATATATATATCATATATCACCATTCAGCTAAAACATATCAGGAAATCATTTTTTTTCCATATCACCAAGCCCTAGGTGTGAGTGTGTAGAATCTTTAAATAGGTTAAGAACCTTTACACCTACTTCTTCACATCTGTAAAAGGTTCTTCACTCACCCTTTATGTATAAAAATGGTTCTTCATGGAACCAAAAATAGTTCTTCTATGGCATCACTCATAGAACCATTTGTTGCACATTTGAAAACTTGAAACACAGAAAAAAGAGATACAAGGTTTTTGCAGGACAGCAACAATATATACTTTTTTTAAAGTATGTGTTACTGCATTGACATTATTTCAGCTTCAGATACTTAGAGAGAGAAACATGAACATAAACATTTTTTTAGAAATTGCTCAACAAAGTACATAAAATGTTTCTATAATTCCCTTACATACATCAGAAAATAGTAAAACATCCTACATGTTCAGTTCATCATCTTTTACAAATGAACATTTTTTTTTCCATTTCAAAGATGCTTTGGCATAAAGTAGAAAACTGTTCATATGCTCACTCATAATCAATATTATAATCTCTTCCAGCTGCAAGCACAAAGAAGCCAATAAGACTACTGACTCCAACAGCAGGACAGCAGTAAGCACATAGTAATTGGATTAACAGGACAAGCTTTTTTATACTCACACCCCCCATGACCATTAACCATCCAGTCTTACCGATGGTGAAGCTGAACCCATCAATGCTGAATGTGGCACTCCTACACTTTTTGAATCCTTGTTTTTTGGAGCTTGGCTCTGTCATCTTGCTCCAGAAGCTGCTTCAGACTTTGAGCCTCTCTGCCTCTGCTTGTTGTTGTCAGTCTTGGTGAGGCTGGAGAGAAAGAGAGGGGCTTGCTGGTTGGAAACTATCCCCTGGAGAGGTGGTGTGCGTGGGCAGCAAGGGTTGGAGACTTGCCCCCAAGGTGCAGAGGAGCTTGTGTTGGAGCCCAGAGTAGGCTCTGTGTGTGTGTGTGTGTGTGTGTGTGTGTGTGTGTGTGTGTGTGTGTGTGTGTGTGTGTGTGTGTGTGTGTGTGTGTGTTTGTGTGTGTGTGTGTGGTGAGAGAGGTCAGGCTGAATGATTACAAGTGTGGTGTGCAGTTGCGATGCATCCTCCTGGAACACCTGCTGTCCCTGCCAGACTTCTACCAAACTCCACACACTCTTCCCTGCATCCTGAGCCTGCCCATGTGTCAGTTAATGAGAAGAAACTGCTGAAGATGGACAGAAAGACTCCAGTTTACCTCCCTCTTTTCTCTCTCGCTTGCTCGCTCTATCTCTCTGTCTCTCTTGCTCAGTCTTCCTCTCTTACTGTGATCCTCCCCACTGCACAGCTCTCAGTGCAAGCTTGTGAGCTCTCTCTCTTTATCTCTGTCAATCTATCCTTGCCTCTAATTCTCTCACCCACCCCTTCTCTCTCTCTCTTTCTCTCTCTCTCTCTCTGTTTCTCTCTCTCATCCTTCTTTCCATCTTTTCTCTCATCTCATATTTCCCCACTCACTTGTGTTAATCATGTGTGTGTTCATGATTCTAATCTTGTACACTACTGATCAACTGCCCACTGAAAACATCATGCTGTTTATTCCTTAACTCCAGTCAGTGTAAGTAACCGAGTGTGTATATTCCTGTATCTATTTTCAATATGATGCCACAATATCTTTTCACCAAATTCTCCAAAAAGCAGTATACAGTGTTTGACAGTGTTCACCTGTTTGAACCCCTCCCTTCCATCTATGTAGTGTATGCACTTTGTAGGTTATGAAATAACCTAAATAACCTTTCAAACTGTGCAAGACCTGTTTGATTTAAAGTAATTCAAATTCAGGTATCAGTTAATCTCCCTAATTAACATGCTCACTTGGTTTTTTAATTTATTTAGATATATTTTTGTGGTTTTGGTTTTCTTTTAAAGTAGTGCACTATGTATGGAGTGTGATGTAATTTGAGACAGGAACAGTAGTCTTTCCTCAGAACTCAGAAACCGTGAAAGAAGATCAGAGAGCTATCTAACCCATAAGCTATCAGGGCACATAAGCTAGTGAAAATTCATTGGTTCATCATTCAACCTTGATGCTGACCTACAAAGCCAAAAACAGACCAGCCCCTCCATAAATGATGGCAATGGTCAAAACTTGGCTTGACCCACCATCCCTCAGAATGCAAGGAAAACATGCATCCAGACTCTTTTCTGTTCTGGCACCAAAATGGTGGAACGAACTTCCCCTGGGAGTCCGAACAGCTGAGTCCCTCACTGTCTTCAAATGCAGACTGAAGACTCATTTCAGGAGTATTTAACTCCATAAAGACATTTGTTTCAACAGGATCTAAGCGCGTGGAATCTCTAGATTCCAGCCTTGTCTACTAGCTAAGGATGTTCTAAGTAAACAGCAAAGCACTTTTGTAAGTCGCTCTGGATAAGGGTGTCTGCTAAATGCTGCAAATGTAAATGTAAATGTAAAATGCCAGCTAATATGAGTAATATTGATGGTGACTATCTATATATGTGTTCAAACAGACAATAGAACATGTACTAATGCACCAGGTGTGAAACTGCGGCTTTGTTCCTCTGCAATAAGCTATTACTGGTCGTATCAAGAAAAGTTTAACATAATTTTAAGTACAAAACAACTGTGAAATGGGCTTAATTAGTTTGCTGGTACAAAGTAATATATATTTTCAATATAATACAGAAATCCACCATTTGTTTAAAATCAGATGAATATTCCAGTTTTGTTTTTAGGTATGTGTTCAGTGGAACTCTTAAGAATGACTAACAAAATTTCTAAACATATATCATTTACAACAAGAGTAATTGCATTTTCCATTCTCTTGTGTTTGACTACTTATGGCCTTGGCTGGGCTGGTAACTTAATTCAATTTAAACAATCAGCCAAAGATTGGTTGAACAGAGAGGGGAAGGGTGCTTGGATAGTCTTTTGATTTTTTTTCAGTGTCTCAGTGGCCATTAACAAACATTAACAGGGAGATCCAGGGCTGACAGTGCTATACTGCATTTGATTTAGTCCTTTTCACATTCTGCCTAGAAGTGGTTTATTTTTCTTTTTATTTCTACTTTCTCGACTAACTCTTCCCTACATTCTTCCTACATGTAGATCAAGTAATTGATACAAAACAAACTTCTCAAATTAGAAGGGAATCTATTTTGGTCCCTTCTCATAGTTTAAATACCAGAATGCAGTCAATGGCAGTCCAGCAAAACTAATCTCTGTAAGTGATCACATGCCTTTTCCACCAATAGAACTCTGGTTCCATTCAAGCTTATAAGAACCATGGTAGTTTTAGCGAAACACCCCTTGTTTACACCACTTTTAGTGGCACTAAGAAAGTCACAGAATATGTCATCAACGGAGAACATTGCCCAGTGTCAGTAAGGGGAAGTGAGAAAATGGCAGAGCGTATAGGCTAGCATTTGTGCTATTGTGGATGTTTGTTTTTCTCCAAAAAGCAAATATGGATTAACTTTTGGTGAAAAGAAAATGTAGGAGACTGCACAGTGCAAGATGAATGGTATGTCAACTGTACAACTGTACAAGACGCCCACAGCAGTTTGCAACGAAACCCAACAAATTTTTGGTTCCCGCTGCAAACAAACTTTTCAGCTTGCGGCGCCTATTTTCATTGGTGCGAATGTGCAGAATGGTTTAAAATAATCTGTTCCTCATTGGTGGAAAACGGTCCAGAGATGTGATCCTCCACAGATATTCTCTTACTTCTCGCCAATCCATGTGATTATGTTTATATGCACTCTGTGCATGAGCATAATGTAGACATATCTGTACCTGTCAAATAATACTTTTTTCATTTAAGTACATAATAAGCATTTCTTTTTTCACAACTATAAACAACAAAACAACCCCTGCTCAGTCCTGATGACTTCAGGAGTCACACAACTCTGCCATGAAATCAGAAACTCAACAGATCCAGGAGCTATTTACTATATTCAAGTAACAAAACTGTGCCAGATATGAAAATATTAATGTAGTGTGTGGGTTAGTTGTTCAGTGTTCTGCAAGTAACAGGGCTCTTTCATTCTGTATGGCCTTCCAGTTGTCTTCAAGAAAGGACGCAAGACAATATCTACAACATTTGCATCTAACAAGAGAATGGCTCAAAATGGAACAATCGAATTTTCTCATATAAAAGTGGCGAAGATCTTAAAAGCTATTAGGACTATTTAGATGGTAGTCACTGTGAATGCATGGCCAGGAATCATGTTAGGAATAAGATAAGGCAATGAAATTCTATTTTCCCAAGTATCCAATCTGTACTGCCACCCACAAAGCTGATGCTTCTCTGTGGATAATAAAAATGAGTTATCACTAGCTTTCTGTTCACATCTCGTTACCATGGACAACAGGTGAACAGAAAGTGTATTTTCTGCAGCTATGGAGGAGTAAAGCACGTCCATTCTGCCTCAAGGCCATGGCAGGAATAACTGTTGTATTGAAACTTGTCCCTTGGTAACCAGACAAACACCTTCCTCTTTTTTTCCGTTCCACCTTTACTGATGTAAGCTTTGGTGTGTGTGTGTGTTGGGGGGGGGGGGGGGAGGTACATACATGCATGTTTTTGCAACCCAATTCCCACGATAGCTCATGCAACACCAGACGTTAGTNGGGGGGGGGGGGGGGGGGGGGGGGGGGGGGGGTGGTGGGGGGGGGGGGGGGGGGGGGGGGAGGGGAGGGGGGGTGACAGGGAAACCTGAAACTTATTACTCCCATATGTTTTGTGGTGCTGTCTAGTGGATGTGTTGGCTCACACTTAAAGATGAGGTGACTGAGCTGTGGATCATATGGCTTGGGTTACAATGCAGCAGGTGTCTAAGAGTGACATTTAAATGTATCTTTAATACATCCAGACCTAGGAGTGTGCTTGTGCTGAGATTTTGGTACATTTGATCAAGTGTGAAAGCTGTTTCATCGTGACCAATGGAGAGGGACCAGACAAACAGGACAGACATGACTAGAAAAGAACACGACTGTAAATATAGCAGGATGAGGAGTGAAACGGAAGTAGTGATAGTAGGAGGAGCGGACCTGGGAAACATGGGACACATGAGACAGGACAGGGAACTAGACAGGAGAAACACAAGATGAGACTGGAGACTTGACATGGAAAGCACTAGACACAACAGGGGACTGGAACTGGGGAATGCTAGACACGCCAGGGGACTGGGTATGAGGAATGACAGGGCTTGGTAATGGAACAGGGGCAAACACACTGACTGCAACAGACACAAATGGTGAGGTGGACGGGGACAAAAAACAGACACAAAACAGGGACAGGAACAGACACGGAAACCAAAACAAAAGGAGATAGACTGAGGCATATGTTTAGATATGAGCATGGATATAGGCACTCAGATGCTGGAGCAGATGCGACAGGAGCTGGAGCTATATCTAGCACTGCAGATGCTGGAGCAGGTGCAACAGACGACACCACTGTTAACACAGGAACAGATGCAGCAGACGACACTGCTTTGACACAGGACCAAAAGCACTGGGTGAGACCGCCAATGGCACAGGAACAGATGCAGAAGGTGGCTCAGGAATAAATGCAGAAGATGACAACAACAACGACAGGGGAACAGATAGAGGGGACAACACCATTGATGACATAGGAACAGATACAGCGGACGGCATGGCAGCTAGCATAGTAGAAGCCATAAATGCTGGGGTATGGCAGCTGGCACTGCATTGATGCTGGGGCACAGGCAGTTGGCACTGCCACAGATGCTGGGACATGGGTGTTAGGCTTGCCACTTCTTCCGGCCACAAGCCTTGGCGGTATCCCCTGTCCCATCTAGAGGACCCACGACCAAGCAGACAACAAAATGTGACCACGTAAACACAGTTATGTCCATACTTCAGTTTTTATGGTCTGCATTGAGCAGGTAAGGAGGCGGACATACTCGCAGGTTTGCTTTTATTAACCAAACAAACACCAGGATAACAAGAAAAACTGAGCACGCACACATGATACACTCACAAAAGCCAACAAATACTGAAACAAAGGGCCATATATACACAGACAAGGCTAGAAACACATGGGGTTAATTTTAAATGGGCAGGGTTACATACAAGACACAAATGGGGAATGGGGTGTAGCTAGAGTGAAGACAAGACCAAAACAACACAGAGATGCTTGAAAGCACATGGGGAACCACACCAAAACAGAACAATGACAAAAAAAGACTAATAGGGGACATAGTTTCTTCTGAATTCAAGTCTATTAAAAAGAGATTATCCTAACTTTGTAGGACTTACTGTCTCTGCTGTCTAAAGAAGTCCTAGATTTTAGAACAATGCTTTCAGTATTTGATTGCATTCAGTGACAAGTGTTAGTGAGAATGTTAGATGCTCATTTCCAACTCCCCATAGCACTCTACCCCATATGGCGTTAGGAATGGTGCCAATAGTTTCATGTTTTTATATTGACAATAATTCTCTACAGGCACTAGACAAGCTGTTTGAATGCATTTGAAAATATGTGTCAGCGATGGGTACAACTTAAAGTAGCTAAATGCATTAATTACAAGAGATGTCCATAAATATTTATACCTGTTATAATGTTCAGAATTAAATGTAGGAATGTTCTACACCACTTCTGTGCCTTTGAATGAAATACTGGTCAAATTCACATGTTTACATCTAACACCAGGCTTAAAAAAAATATAGTTCAAACCATTTCATTTCTGAATCTAAGAACCAGCTTTTCCCAAGGCTCCTCTTCTCAGGCACTCATGCAGACACATGACTGCACCTGACCACATCATGATTATGTATTAGCAGCTGTTTTGGAAATGTGTTGCTGGCTTGGAGCAGTGGAGGTAGAGATTTCACCTGCAACATCATTCATCCAGAACCAGAACCATGCATCACTTCACACATGCTCCCTAGATTAGATTGTTTGCACACTTGCTCTCTATATAGACCTCAACACATCTGACTTACCACCTGTGAAATGTCTTCCTCACCTTTGATCTGCAAGAGAAAAAGCATGTGAGATATGGGGACACATGCAGAATGGAGAGAAGGTGTAAAGGGATTGGTACGGTATATTTGGTATACTCAATTTAGACATTAGTGTTAAAGATTTAGTGAAGGATTTTGTACCTGCATCTGCTAAAAATAATTCATGAACCAAAATCCCCATTCCCTTTATTAGGCCTCATTTATTCCTGGTAGGAATTCTCCAAATGTTGAAAACATTCTTTTGACAATGTGGATCACGCTAACATTATTGATTCACATATTTGCTGCAGTTATTTCAGGATTTTTTATTGAAGTCAGGTCAGGTGAGTAGGAAGGCTGCTGAAAAATACAGAACTCATTGTGATTGTAACAGAGTGTCCATTCCCTTGCACAAACCCTTTTAAAAGGTTCTAAAAAAAAAAGTAATAAAAGTTATAAAAATTTTATATAATTGAGTTGAACTGTTGAACATGAACTGTGGAAACAAACTAAGATGATTAGATCGATCGATCGATCAATCAATATATAGATAGATAGATAGATAGATAGATAGATAGATAGATAGATAGATAGATAGATGTGCTATTATGAGTATTACGTATGTCATATGTAATTGCATAAACATTATGCATGTAACAGTAGAAACAATACAGTAAAGGTCTGTTGTGTACATGTACAGGTAGTGTCTGCGCAAAAGCTATCAATAGAATATCTGAATATTGTCTGTGCAAAGAAATATGAATAGAAGAGCAGTAATTTCCATTCATTGAACATATTAATAATAATAATGTCTGACACAGTGAAGAGGAGTCGTACACTGTGAAGAGTATGATCGTACAACCTCCTGTACCACTCCTTGCTACAATGAAACTGATTGAGTTTGTTGCTGAAAGTGCTCTGATGTCTGACCAGTAAGTCATGGAGAGGGTGAGATTTGTTGTCCAGGATCAGTTTGTTTAGAGTTCTCCTTTCCACCACAACCTCCAAGCTCTCCAATGAGCATTGACAAACATCTTTATCGGGTTGTTGATCTTCTAAGTGTCTAAAGCTTTGATCCAGTCTCCCCAGAAGACTGCTGCAAAAAAGACAGCACCCGCAACAACAGATGGTTGCTCACATTGAAGTACCTGAGCTTTCTCAGAGAGTCGAGTCTGCTCATCCATTTCTTGTACAGAGCCTCAGTGTTGGCCCTCCAGTCCAATTTGCTGTCAAATAGGCACCCAGACATTTGTAAGTGTCAACCAGCTCACATTCTGACCCATAATGGTAACAGTTTGGGCAGTGGTCTTCTTTCTTATGAGGTTCACCGCCATCACCTTTGTCTTGGACACATAAAGGAGCAATTGGTTATTTTCACAACAGTGTTCACAATGTCTTGCCTTCATGTCCATCCCTGATGCACCTGACCACTGATGAGTTATCAGAGGTCTGATGGGTACTGGAAGTCTGTGGTGAAAAGGATAAAGAAGAAGGGAGATAGTATATTTCCATGAGGTGCTCCAGTGATGCAGATCAGAAGGTCAGACCGGCTGGTACCCATCGGCACATACTGTGCACATACATATTGATACCCACGGGATCAATAAAGTTCTATCTAATCTTATCTACTGGGGTCTATGAGGCACGTAGTCCAGGACACAGGCTATCATGGACCTATCCACCTTCTCCATCTAGGACTTGCTCTTGCTTCAGAATCAGATTAAAGAGACACTGAAGAATCCCACTCAGCTGAGTGGCACAGACCTTCAGAACTCTTGGGCTGATTATCTCTGGTCCAGCTGCCTTGCTCAATTTTATCTTCTCCAGCTGTCTCTTCTCCTTGTTATATATCACCTCACATGGGGGAATGGCTTTGGGTAATGGCTGTGGGGGGAGTGGGTGTGAATAGGAGTGCAGCGACAGCATAGGTGGTGAGGCAGTAAGGCTACAACTGTTGGAGGTGGGTGAAGACATGTTGAACCTGTTAAAAAAAAGCTAGCAATAAAATAACTATTATAATAATCTTGCATTACAGCTAGCTGAATGTGTGGATAAGGTTATGAGGTTTGTTGTTAAATGTGCAAGTTTCCCATTCTCTCTGATTTGGGGGTGTTTCTCACTGTGTGGCCATTTACTGTAGAACAGGGGGATCGTTTTTAACAAGCCCCAAATCTTATAACATTACCCCGAGTTATGATCTTGTCAACGTCTCACTGGCTGGGAAAATCAAACATCACAATATTCCAGTGTTCCTGAATACACTTCTCAAGTGTAAACTAGAAACCAGCTTGCTTGGAGACATAGTGCATTTTAATGCTGGAAGTAGCTATTAAAAGATAGGTAAACTGTGGTCATGAAGGGATTGATTAGTCAGAACAAGAGAACATTTCCCATTACTGCACCACCTCAACCAGCCTGCACTGTTCTTAGTTTCCTCGCTCACTCGGGGAGGGGGGCTTCTGGTGGGCTCAGGTGTCAAGCGCTCTGACTCCCAAACTGAGGTAAAGCCCGCATCCACTTCGAAACGCTCACCCAAACAAGCCTCCACAGGGTTCGTCAGCGTGTGCGTATACTACACATTAAGGTAACAGCCCGTGCTGGGACTGATTTCAAAATAAAAGCCAAGAGCTTCTGACAGAACGTAAATACCGTTTCACAATGATAAACTATATCAGTTAAAAAAGAATAATGTAAGACAATAATAACAAACACAAAATGAACGAATAAACAAAAATGACAATATTATTACAAAATGCCTATTTCTTCCTGCAAGCCGTGTTTAGAACAATTAATGTGTTAGACAAAATATTTTTTACTCAAAAATACAATCAAATAAACTATTCAACGTTAATACATTTTCATTTCATTCTCAGCTAAAAAACAAGACACTGTGTGTCATTTAAAATGAAAAGTCTTGTAAATTGTCACATTTCTACGATTTTCATTCCATATTTACATTTTACTTAAAATGAATCTTTGTGATTGTGTGACCTCTGAGGTTCGTCCCAGCCAAATCACTGACAACAGGTTGGTGGATGAAGGGCTTTTATTATTTTTTTTATGAGTTCAACAACCACATACATTCAGTTTGATCAAATGGTCAGCCAGTCAGCCCAAACAAACAAGCTCATTTCAGTAGCTGCACAAAAAGCTGTTGAGCAAAAATGCAGCTCAACAGCTATGACAGTGTTTCAGGCTGTGCTGAAAGACTAACTTACCCACAGCAGGGAAATTTCAGACTGCTGTGTGTCTCCCAGCAGCTCTCTAATTATGGAACTGAAACTGGCGGCATTTGACCATATTGGAGGACTTTGTACTATATTTACAGATTGTAGTCCCTCTGTTTCTCTTGTTATCCTCCTTTCACCCTATTCTTCAATGTTCAGGACCCCACAGGACCACCACAGAGCAGGTATTATTTGGGTGGTTGGTCATTGTGATGGTGTATTACTGTGTGTTGTACTGGTATAGGTGAATCAAACAGCAGGACTGCTGGAGTTCTTAAAATCTATTAGACATTCATACCTCCAGAAGGTCATCTGTTGCTGCACAGTTTGTGCCACATGTAATCTGAGAGATCACAGATCTTTACAGAATATGCATTAGGGTAATTTTGGGGAGTTTCTGTTGGTCATATAATCTTATAGAAATATGCACAGGATGCATAACAAACCAAGTTGGCCTGATGAAATGTTTATTCTTTATTAATAAAAAGTTATTTCATTTGGCCACAAGCTTTAGGTAGTGACCAAATCAATGAGATCCAAGTACAAGTGGCTGAAATTGGATGAATAGATGGATGGAAGAAAAAGTGTTAGAAGACTTTGATATGACAGTACGACTGTGTTAATGTATACCTTCTTACGAAGTTAACTATGATTAAATCTAACCATGAGTTATGGAATTAGTTCCCATCAGCATTCAACATTAAGAACCCAAAACATTCAGAACATGACTTCTTCAGATATAGTTTCCATTTTTCCCAACTGCTTCAGAGTCAAGGGCAAACAATAGTCATTGTGCATCAAGTGTGTCAAGACCATGGGCAGAACAGATGACAAAGGGTGCAGAGGTATATGCTGGGGTTGAAGATTTAATATTAAAAACAAAGCACAAAACAAACACACTGACTAGACTGACTGAAACTTAAACAGGACATAGACTAACAAAAGCAGTAACAAACAGAAAGGAAGAGCCACAGATGGGACAACAGGTCTTAAATACAACACAACATTAGACACACCTGAAACAACTGATTACCAAGGGGCAGGGTCACAAATGAGACACAGATGGTAAGGGGTGGAGCAAGGGAGGAGACAATGACAAAACAAATACAACAGAGAAACAACAACTAGAACAAGACAGGAAGACAGAGGTGAACAAGACTGACACGTGACAAAGTGGTTCATTTAGGATACAAACTAGCAGGCAAATAAGGGTTATTTTAATGGTTTACAACACATTCAAAACAGAAACCAAACAACATACAATTAAAATAATGCTTATGTCCATGATAATGTGTAGGTCAACCTTTGTTGTATTTAAAATTCTGTAAAGAGTCACAGGAAGCATTTATGGCCTTGTAATTCAAGCACAGCACAAAGTCTGTTAATTTTCCAGGCTGTGAGTGGGAGTGGGAGCACAAAAGCCTAACCTGTTTCTTTTTCTCACCATCCTACAGTATCTGAGCTCTTGTCAGCTGAAAGGATTATGGTCCTCCAAATCAGCCATGAGCACACTGAAGGCAAGTTACCATAGGAACTGTGCATGAAACTTACAGGTATCATAAAATAGAGTACATCTGTGATCACTGTGGGTGGTTTGCCACAAAATCAGGTTCTGTTTCATTGAGTAATTAAAATGTTCTCTGAAATGCATGATTAAACAGTATACGGAAGGCAATGAGTATGTCTTGAACGTGATTGTCAACTAAAAAAGGTCAAGTGTAAAGTAATGCACTATTTCCCTTTGAAACTGGACAGAAGAGGAAAGGAGCAACCAGCTGTTCTCGTAAATGTTTGAAGATTGTGTTTGCTCTGGAGTAAGTAGGAGAGAATCTGTGTGTATATGCTCTATTAAACATGAGTCAGTTACAAGAGCAGGCGTGAGAGCTGCTGCAGAGGTTCATATAGGACATAGGAGTTGTAGCACTTTGACTTTAAAGACAAAGACAAATGACTGTGTATCAGGTGGTATTGGTATATTTGATTAGTAAGTAAAGGAAGGACGAAAACATGAAAGAAATTAAGAAAGTGCCACAGTGGCTCCGAGTGGCTCAGCAGTCTAATGAGTTAGCACTATGATCTAAGAATCATTTTGTTTGTTTTTGGTTTCTCCTTCTGTCAAGTCAGAGGTGACTCTAGCTTGTACATCACCCTGAGTGAAGCCCTCCTTCAGTACTCCTACATCACATAAACATATAGAATAACACACAATGCAGACCACCTAATTATTACACTGTTGCTTATCAAACAAGGAATATGAAATAATTGGACATCTGCCATCCAAAAGGTTACCTTTGTTGCCTTCATTTATTCTTAAAGACCTCATTTACAGTACAGTATATGTATTGTATCCTGATAAGATCTTAACTACATGCATTTACACTTAGTAAGTCAAGTTTATCTTGTTAACACATGTGAATGTTTATGACCTGAAAATGCAACTATTTTAATGTATTATTTGTAATAATTAGGTTTGTTATATGTTCTTCAAAACATGACACTAGTCCAAATAAAATAAACAAAACAACCTGAATGTTCTATTTATTTTTGTTATTTATATAAGTGTCAGTATTATCACTTCTCAGGAATTTCATTCTGAAAAATCAAACAGCACCTTCCTTCTCATTTTCAATTATAACCCTATATCTGCTTAATTGATGGAACCATATATGTTACTTTTTTCTTTTTTTATTTTGGAATTTGGCCAGAGAAGTTGCAGAGAGGTTTTCCAATTTTCTAGGGCAAAAAACAAACAAACAAAATAAAAAATAAGGGGGTAGAGTACATGTGAATAGAGGGAGGAGGAAGGAGGATGGACCTACTACTTTCTTGGTCCAGGTTCCTTCAGCACCTCGGACAGAGACCACCTGCTGCTCTGCCCTGCCCATTGGTTCTGCTTTTACTCAAACTGCCTTCCTTGACCTGACTGACAGCATAGCCCTGCTCAGAGCTCACTGTACCCACAACAGACCACTTCACACCACACATCCAGAAACAGAATAATACAAAGGGGTTAAAAGCTGTTCAGCACTCTGCTGCTCCTGCATCAGTTGTCATTTATCTTGTGAGCAGGGGTTTCATTACACTCAGATTTTGGGGGCACATGCCCCAGTACAATGTTGGTGTGATGCACTAAATCAGAGGTTAAAAGGGCAGTTTTATCCTAGACTGCTGAGCAGAAGTACAACCAAAAGCTTGATTTACTAACACTTTCAGAGCTAGTTATTTTTTTTAATTTAATTTAATTTAATTTTATTTTATTTTATTTGTGTAATGTAATAATGGATAACGGACAAGGCGATGATAGATCCTAGCTATATGTTTTGGTAATAGCTACTTAAGATGGAATAACCTGCTGACAATAGAGTAAAATATCACAAATACCATTCTAAAAATAAAATAGCAGAGAAAATAGCTAATTCAAATTAAATTAACAAATAAAATAGCAAAAATAAATACAAATAATATAGCAAAATAAATAAAAATAATATAAAGGAAATGAAATAGCAAAGGCTAGCATAGACTTTGTGCTAGCTAATAAAAGAGTGACAGAAAGGAGTTCTAGTTAAAAGTGGAGGGAATAATAAGAGGAAATTCAGAAGTCAAATGTTTAAAGAGATTGTTTGGGTAAAAATCATTACATGGATTGAATCTAATTTGAATGTATTTAAAATATTGTAATATTATTGTTATTACAATATTTAAGTTTAAATAAAGTGCTGCAAATGTCAAACAAAGAAACAGAAATTATTAAACTATTAATAAGAGTTTATAGTTGTTGTTTTTTTGCATGTTGTCCACTAGGGAGCAGTCAAGTAAAAGGATAGAAATGAAAAGGGCTCTGCTTTGGCCTGCTGAGTCTACTAACAAAAAGGAGAAGAAGAAGAAGAAGAAGAAGAAGAAGAAGAAGAAGAAGAAGAAGAAGAAGAAGAAGAAGAAGAAGAAGAAGAATGTGTGCTTTTATGACATCCAGGGATTTCAAAGCAAAACATTTTTTAAATTTCATGATACCCTGGGATGCTTCTAAACCAGCTATGCTCCTGGAGAGCATTTAATATTAAAACATTTTTAGCAAGACAGAACAACAACCAAATGAAAAAGCAAACAGGAATAACTCATGAAACAGGCCTGTCACTGAATAAATGCAGTCAGATGGCCTTCGTCTGAGTCTCTGCTTTGATTTGCCGCAAGCTGCACAGTGGCTTAAAGCATTAGACCTGCTACAACCCTACTGAAAAAAAAATCCTTTATCCAAGTCCAATTACCACCCAACTCTGTTCTTTGTGCTTGGCAAAATATATGCCTCCATCATTTCAGGAACTCCCAGAGTGGTATAGCCTGAACAATGAGGGCAAAGATCCAGCTTTCCTCAACTTTGTTCCAAGCTACAAAGAATTGTTTTACTGCGGAGCTTTCACTGCATGTGTTTGATACGTTTATGATAATTAATTTAATTTGAACATGTTTCAAAGTGAATTGTGGTGGGTGAGTGCACTTGTTAAAGAACTGTTTTTGTTTTCTTGGGGTGGTGGCTCTGCTACTCCCTTCAGCTTACTAACTCATATGATGGGAAAATGTGTGCTTACAATTATTATAGTCATATATCTTACTGTAAGACATTTGCAGAACAGCTGTCTTCAATGGTGCTTTGGACACCAACCAAGAAATATGATGTACACTCATTTTCTTTTAGCACAGATGTATGTTTGGGATCACTGTTACTCCACTCACTCTAGTGAAGACACAATCCTGATAAGGATGAGGAAGAGTGCCAATCCATATCTGGGCATATTTACATTCACTTAACTCAGACTAGGGCAATTTACAGTAGCCAATTTACCTGATATCCATGTTTTTGGAATGTGTGAGGAAACCAGTGTCCCCAGAGGAAACCCACTCAGTCACAGGGAGAACAAGGAAAAAGATAAAGCCATGAACCAAAGACCCCAGTGCTGGGAGGCGAACTTGTATACCTCCAAGCCACCATGTTGCTCAGAAGTCAGAAAATCATACACAAACCAAACCAAACAAGCTTATATGTGTCATTCTATTAATTACTCAATAAAATGAAATGTCACTGCACAACTGATGAAACTTCACTTAATGCACAAAACAAAAACAACCATGAAAAAAGGCTCACCATTTACTTTTGAAAAGGTTTATTGACTTAGTGAAAGCGGTGACAGTTTGGTGTTTATTGCATACACAAGACATCAATTCATTCTCCTAGCTTTTGGTCAATTTTCAATAACAAATACAAAACAGAAAAGTAGTCACTCAGATTATTGCTGTGGTCTTACTTATACAGTGTAAACTATGTGATAAACAAGAATACTGATAAAGCTGGTTTTCTCATTGGCCTACAGTGTCTATTTTGCTGAAACACATCTGTCTGCAGATCTTTCTATTATGGCAAAAGGCACTTTAAAGCTGTTTTTGTTTGTTTAATTCTCACAGAAACAACAGAAATACTCCATGTTATATATGGCATCCTGCTACAGCGCACTCCTCCTCAGTGCCCTATACCTCCTGTCCTGTCCTACAGATTCACATGCAATTCATTCCAGATCTTCATGATGCTGAGTGGATTCATTAATTACCTGCAAAGGAAACACAGCAATCAATCAACATTACAACCATATTGTTTTATTTCCATTGCAGTTGAAATGCACCATAAACATTTTTACTTACATGCCCATCTCTTGTTTCTATAGTCTTAATCACCACCTTCTTGGAAAGGTTTTCAATCATTGGTCTGGTTTCTATCATGGTTTCTGCAGAGAAGAAGCCAGAATCTTATTCTGTGGTCATCCTTTAAAGGTGAATCCCTCAAATGTGAAACACTTGCAGACATGTCTACTTAAAATTCAGGATTCCTGCAAACTCAGGACTGACCGATTTGCCAGCATCAGCTCTGCATTTCTTAAAAAATGCCAGTCATCACTTTTATTATTTATTCAATAAATAAATAAATAATAAAATAAAACCTGCAGATGGTGCTGTAGTTTGGGTTGAATCTGAAAAGCACCTGTTGATGGTTTTCATTGGTAAAAAAAAAAGATATAGATATAGATATAGATATAGATATAGATACTGTACCTCTCAGATTAAAAGAGGAGATGTTAGGCATGGGTGTGGTAATCCTGGAGAAAAAAACAAAGACATTGAAAAGATGAGAGAAAGAGGATTTTAGTGTACTGTTTCAAAAAATATTGACAGTCAAAGTGGAACCTCTATACCAGTGTTTCTCAGCTCTGGGCCAGGAAGCATTCTTGCCCTTCACATTTTAGTGTTTTCTCTGTTCATATAACATCTGATTCAACTGATCTCTTTAACAAGCCCTTTCAGAGTTGTAGATGGTGTTGTAAGCAGAGAATCAACTAATATGTGCAGGGTGCCTCCATGGTCAGGGTTGAGAAATACTGTCCTGCGAGGCAGTTTTATCTCAGTTTTGCAGGTATGAGTGAGGTCATTGGAACAAGAATATTTTTAATGGATCTATCAATTAATATTTCAATAAAACTTTAGGTTTTTTACAGGCTCAAGCTTTTTATACAGTAAGTACATGGACTACAAAGGACGTTATTAATATAACACACCTAAGGAGTGACAGGGACTATCAGAAAAATTTGTAAGCTTACCTGCTCTCTTCTCCTTCCAGCAGTTTCCTATAGGTGGCGATCTCAATGTCCAGAGCCATTTTGACATTGAGCAGGTCCTGGTACTCACGCAGATGGCGAGCCATCTCTTCCTTCATGTTACGGATGTCATCTTCCAGACGGCCAATGGTGTCCTGATATCCAGATGACTCCATGCCAAAGTTTTCCTCTAGTTCTCGCATCTGGCGCTCCAGAGATTCATTCTAACCAAAAAATGGGCACAATTGAATTCTTCAGTCAGTGAAGAACTTAAATGTGTTCTATATGTTCCGACATATGAGTAATATACTTACAGTGCCCTTCAGAGCATCCACCTCACAGGTCAGAGCCTGTACCTGGCGGCGGTACTCGTTGCTGTCCTGCTTGGCCAGACGGATGTTTTCATTGCTACGGGCAGCAGCCTCTGATAAATCAGCAAACTAATGGAAGAAAAACACTGTTATTGTACAATAACACAAACAGGACTGGAAAGCCTGTATTGCTGAACCACTCTTTAAATAGCACTGAACGAATCCTTGCTGATGGGGTAGGTCCAATTAGCATTTAGGTCAAGTCAGTTCACAAGAAAAGAAGAGTGGTAATCCATTCAGCACGTCAATACTTTGTCAGTCACATTTTTGAAAATGTCCAGTCATCTATTGTGCAGGGTACTCTCGGTGATTGGCCATCTGTCCTCTCTAGCCAATGAAACCCATCAAGACCATCTGCTGTGCTTTATCCCAGAAGGAGGCCATGCACAGCACACGACCTGCTGTTTCGAGGAGGGACTGACTGTACTGCTGTATGGTTGATTGATACTGCCACTGCAATAGCTAACATCAACACAGTAATATACCATACAGGGCCACAATACCTGAACATTTCAGAAGACAATTTTGTGCAGATCTTATAATTATTCATTGTTACAAATATCTAATTATGTTAATGAAAGCATGCAGCCTTATAATCTGAAGTGTAATCAATTGTGGGTATGTGCAAAGAAATGTAGTTTAGGAAACAGGCCCATACTATTGCAAACTACTCTTTAAATAGACCAACCTTGGATTTGTACCATTCCTCTGCCTCCTGGATGTTCTTAGTGGCCAGATTTTCATACTGCAAGCGGACATCCCTCAGGGCAGCAGTCAGATCAGGCTTAGCCATGTCCATATCAATCTGCACATGCTGGTCATGGATCTGGGCCTGGAGCTCAGCAATCTCCTGCAGAGAAACAGAGGAAAGCCCAGGATTACTCATGCAATGTCTGACTAGTGAAGGTTTAATAGAGGCTGCCTTGAGCCGTTCGTGTAACATCTGTGCTTATTTGCATAGTGTTGAAGTTCATTCACTGCTTTGCTCTTCAACTTATTAGAGTAAGACACAAGCCTTTGCCCTTTGCATTGTATGTGTATTAAACAACTTCAAAGTTGTTTTATCCAGTTCCAATATGTTAGAATTTGTACATTAGGCACTGACTCTGCTGAACTGTTTTTGTAGGACCAGTCTAATAATAATTTTCCAAAGGAAACATGGCCTTCTTACCACCTTTATCCTCTTGACATAATTCCTTTACTTCCCCTGAGAGTTTAATCTCCATGGTAATGCCACTTCCTGCCAATCTCATGATCCTCTCAGGTCTCAGCGAGAGTCGCAGTCGCATGCTTTAACCTGTCATCGTGCAGAGGACAAACGTTCTACAGGAAAGAGCTGTGTGGAATCAGTGTCAGTTACCAACCTCATCATGAAGCTTCTTGAGGAACATGATCTCCTCCTGCAGAGACTCCACCTTCCGCTCCAAGTCTAGACGAGCCAGGGAAGCATTATCGACATCCTGCAAGAATGTGCATTAGAACCTCCATCAGATGCAATTAAATGCCTTAAACTTGTCCTAAACTGTTCAAATGAAAGGTTCCTAAATTGTTCCCAGCTTTAGAAAAACCTTTCTTCAGCACTGGAACACTGCACATCTCAGTGGTTCCAAAAAACCCTTTGTAACACCTACGACTTTCTGCTGTTTTGAATAAAGGTTTATTCTACTTATGGCCAAGAAGGCGAAACAAATGAGATTAGTTCCTAGAACCCTGACCAAGTACAGAACTGAATAAGCTGAATAGCACCAGCTGGCTTCTGGTGGAAGGTCTGTTTCCCCCTCTGTCTATCTGGAATGCCACAGGTGGCCATGGCAGACACAATTGAACACACATGTCCCCTTATTGTTTGTATTCATCTAATGACTGATGTCACAAGTTTCCTGTAGCTAATAGTGGTACCACCCACCCACAACAGCTTGCTTTGTCATGTACGTACAGACTGGCTCTCCTCATCAGCGCAGAAACAATGCCGACGTGGAATCAGCTTTTCTGCCATAAGTTGTTTGGACAAAGCTGCCCATTGAGTAGTGATTCTAACCCTGACACTGAACCACAGTGTTTCACGATCCTGACAGACTGGGTTGGTGCTGTCCACCATCCTTCACACTCAGGAAACAGTGCTGAATGCACCCAGCACCACTGAGTGGTTCTAGAACACCCCTAAGGTGGGTTAGGAAGCAGTTTTCATGGATATAACAAACTGAATGATTGCTGAGGTGTGGTGATGTGGACTTTTAGAAAAAGGGGTTCTTTAAGTGTTTCTTTTTTAGAAAAGGCTACAATTCTATTAGAAAAACGTGACAAATCTAAGGACCAGCTAAATGGTTAAAACATTCAGTAGATGGTAAAATCTCTTGTTCACTGCTATGAGTCTCAGAATCCTTTTATAAAGGAAACTTTTTGCTTGGAGTATGGGTGGTGTTTCATGCTGGAAACATACCTGCCTGAAGCTTTGGAGGTTATTTTCAGCATCTTCCCTTTGAATGATCTCTTCCTGAAGCCTGGAAGTGACACAAGAGCATTAGAGCAGTGCCACACCCACTCTCACCGAGGTTATACAAGCTGCATCAGATCATATACAAAAATCATATATGATAAACAGATTTCAATATACATATATGAAAGGTGCTAACTATGGCATTAATACACAACACTTCTCAGTGTGCATTTACCACATTAAAACTAAGAATCCAATTCTAAACTGCTCATTTAATGATGTCTAAAATTAAATCTGATTAAAAATTTATCCAAGTCATGAATCTTGCTGTAAGCCCCACTCCAGCATGTGGAGACCACGAGCGTACTGAAGTACATTGAGTGCTTATTTCTTAATCATTCTTCAAATAACACATGACTTGTGAAGAGATTAAGCATACCAACAGGTATTGAAAATGGTTAATAAAATAACAGTATATTAATTGTTAGACACTAGACTTTGGTTGGTCTATTCCAGGGTGCTGGAGGCACTACTATCCTGCACATTTTAGCTTTAACACGCCCATGCAACTCTGAATGGCTTGTTAATTAGCTGATTAGTTGATTTAGGTGTGTTGGGAGCAGGCAAAGCTCTTAAATATATTATGCGGGGTAGGGGTGCCTCCAGGACCGGGTTGCAAAACACTTATCTATTCAAGCCAAACAATCACTTTGTGCTGCAGTAAGAAAGGGAATAGTTTAACGTTCATTTAAGTACATATTGTGAAAGTAAAATTTGAGAAGAATGAAAGCAATGAGGCCTTTGCCCCCCCTTTCCCATATAAAATCTTTAAAACAGAGGGGTGTCTTGGTAAATGCAGTGGTTCTGTACAGTCATGAGAACTAAAAGACCTGTGTCAGTGATTAAACGGTTCTTCGTGTACACTGAAAGCTTGCTGTGTGTGGTTCTTTATGGAACTTTAAAAAGTGTTCCATATAGCCCCAAAACGGTGCCACTATTTCAGTACCATATAGAACTGCTGCATAAACACTGAAATGAAAGGATGAAGTGTTTTTCCATGTTCACTTTGATCTCTTTCTAAAGATCTACCTACTTGTCTTTGAGGCGCTGAATGTCCTCTCCCAGGTTGTCTCTGTCCACCTCCACTCTGGCCTTGTCCCCATTCAGCTGGTCCACCTGCCGGCGCAGTTCCCTCATCTCATTCTCGTACAGATCTCCCACCCGGGAAGTGCCTTTGCCCCTCAGCTGCTCCAGCTCCACGATCAGGGTCTTGTTCTGCTGCTCCAGGAAGCGCACCTTCTCGATGTAGCTGGCGAAGCGGTCGTTCAGGTGCTGCATCTCGGCCTTCTCGTTGGTGCGGTTGGCTTTGAACTCTGTGTTGATGGCATCGGACAGTGCGAAGTCCAGCGTGTCCGAGGCGAGTCGGGGCCAGGGCGCGCTGCGCAGCCTGCCGCTCCTGCTGGCGGAGAGGGTGATGGAGGGGGGAGCGGAGGACGCGCTGTAGGTCATCCGGGACGCGCGCACCGGGCTGGAGTAGCGCGCGCTGGAGAAGGTGGAGCGCGCCACGGCCGAGCGCTCCCCGCCGAACATCCTGGTGTAAGAGGAGGACTGGCGGGTCGAGGTTCGGGTCGTCATGCTGCAGATAGTCCTTGTGGTGGGTATGAGGAGCAGGTTCTCCTTCTGGGTTCTTCTGAGGAGTCAAAACGCCCTGTATACAGCCCGACTGAGTGATTCCCCAGCAGATCCGACCCCACAGTCTGGGGTAGATTTTATACCCCCTCACCCCCCCTCATTAACCAGAATACACAAAGGGGCGGAGCGAGAGAGAGAGGGAGAGAGAGAGAGAGAGAGAGAGAGACAAAGTGGTTGAGAGGAGAGATAGAGTGAGAGTGAGTGAGTGAGAGAGTGTATGTGTGTGATAGAGAGAGATAGACAAAGAGTGGTTGAGAGGAGAGTGTGTGTGTGTGTGTGTGTGTGAGAGAGAGAGAGAGAGAGAGAGAGAGAGAGAGAGAGAGAGAGAGAATGGTTGAGAGGAGAGAGGCTGATAGGAGAGAGTTAGGAGAGAGAGAGTAGTTGAGAGGAGAGAGAGTGGTTAAGAGAGAGAGAGAGAGAGAGAGAGTGTGTGTGTGTGTGTGAGAGAGAGAGAGACAGACAGACAAAGAGTAAGAGTGGCTGAGAGGAGAGATAGAGTGAGAGAGTGAGTGAGAGAGAAAGAGAGAGTGTGTGTGTGATAGAGAGAGAGACAGAGACAAAGAGTAGTTGAGAGGAGAGAGAGAGAGACTGATAGGAGCGAGAGTGTGTGTGTGTGTGTATGGTTGAGAGGAGAGAGAGTGGTTGATAGAGAGAGAGAGAGAGAGAGAGAGAGAGAGAGAGAACTCTCTCTCTCTCTCTAAATACAGTATTTACATATTTTTTGTAAGTTGAGTGAAATTTCAACAAAATGAAATGAATGAGGAAAACTAAATCCTACAGTCTACAGAAGTTTTCTTCTTGGAAGTTAAATATGAGAATGGATTGATTTTCTTTTGATATTTCCGAGCACTAATTCATATTTAGAAATGTAGAAATCTAATCAGTAATGGGAAAATAAGACTTTTCTTTATTTCATTTCTTACACATAAAACATCGTGATAATATATAATAATGAAAGATGACTGATGAGCTGATTTCTGATGGGGCCAGAAAGGGCGGAACCTTCACACTGGAGCGCTGTTTCCAGTGGGAGCAGGACCGTTAGCCTGCTTTAGCTCCGTGAGGTAAACATGGAGAAACTGCGGGTTTTGGAGCTCTACAGCGGGATTGGAGGCATGCATTATGCTCTCTCAGGTAGTCCTTGGTAGCTCAATTTCCAGTTCACTACGTTTGTGATTTAGTAGCGAATTTATCTATCTGTAAAGTTATCAACTTACGTTAAGTAGCATCTGTATTACTGTGGTTTACGTTGTGATTGACAGCCTCTCTCTCTCTCTCTCTCTCTCTCTCTCTCTCTCTCTCTCTCTCTCTCTCTCACTGCACCACCAACTGTGTATCTACCTGTCTCACACACTCTTATCTGTGTGTGTCTCTCGCACGGTGTATCTCTGTGTATCTGTCTGTCTGTGACTTTCTGTGTATCTGTGTGTGTCTCTCGAGGTATCTGTCTGTGAATGTCTCTCTGTGTATCTGTCTGTCTGTATGTCTCTGTGTATCTGTCTGTCACCTTGTACATGTCTCTGTGTATCTGTCTGTCTATGTATGTCTCTCTGTGTATCTATCTGTGTGTATATCTCTCATGTATCTGTCTGTCACAGCCATATATGTCTCTCTAATATATCTATCTGTCTGTTCTGTGTATGTCTAATATCTTCTGTATCTATGTATGTCTCTCTGTATCTGCCTGTCTGTCTGTGTATGTCTCTCTGTGTATCTGTCTGTCTGTCTGTGTATGTCTCTCTGTGTATCTGTCTTGTCTGTGTATGTCTCTCTGTGTATCTGTCTTGTCTGTGTATGTCTCTCTGTGTATCTGTCTTGTCTGTGTGTGTCTCTCTGGGTATCTGTCTTGTCTGTCTGTGTCTCTCTGGGTATCTGTGTCTCTCTGGGTATCTGTCTTGTCTGTCTGTGTCTCTCTGTGTATCTGTCTTGTCTGTCTGTGTCTCTCTGTGTATCTGTCTTGTCTGTGTGCGTGTATCTCTGTTTATCTGTCTTGTCTGTGTGCGTGTCTCTCTGTGTATCTGTCTTGTCTGTGTGCGTGTCTCTCTGTGTATCTGTCTCTCTCTTTCACTGTGTTGTCTGGTCTCAACAAGTGTCATTGTTCTCTTAAATCTGAATGCCTGATTATCAGTACATTTAAATATTTGTTGTTGTACTGTGGTTTGAATGCTCAAAATACACAAATCTGTGTAATCACAAGCATCCATTTTCATCACAGGTATTTTCATCTAAATAGAAACATATTTCTAGCAATTTTGCACACTCTGGAGGTGCTACACAGAAGCCTAAGGTCACCATGTCTAAATGTCAGCTGTCAACTGGAGAGATGTTAAGGAATGAAGCAGTTGGACTGTGTTCTGTGGAGTGAGGAAACTCCATCTAATGTTTTGGTGTGAGTTGTAGTGGCTATTGTGGCTGATAGAAATTGAAATCAGAAGAGAAACACTGTTACTGTAGCAAAGAAGACAACTCTATATTAGTCTTGGTGTTTAGTTCTATTTTACTAAGATCCCATTAGTATTCAATAGTTTCAATTGATTTATTGAAGTAATGAACTCAATACTTCATTTTTTCTTTTTTTTAGAGAGCACAGTGCCTGCTGAAGTAGTGGCTGCAGTGGATGTGAATACAACAGCCAATGAAATCTATAAACACAACTTCCCAAATACATTACTGCTACCCAAGACCATTGAAGTGAGTATCGGATAACTATCTCGATTTTTTTTGTTGTTGTTGTTGTTTTGAAAATGATCACAAACATCACAAATCATGATACATATGTATGTGCTTGTTCAGCTAAGTGATCAATCATAGATATAATCTGAGTTTAACTTGGTATGAATCATATTAGTTAACAAGTCACGCTTACAATGTCCCTGCAAAAAAAAAAATCCATTCACACTCTAATTACTGTGCTCTCAGAAACTTTCAGTGGACTTTGGAAGGCTGTATATTTTGGCACTTCTCTGCTGCTATTTCTTGTCACCACTAGGGGCAAGCAATAGTCACTCCGTCTTCCTGGTGCACACAAGATCGATGCAAGAGTTCTATTCGGATCAAAGTCTCAGTGCTTGCTTTATTAAAGAGTCTATTCTGATGGTTATATTTATGAGAATATACAGATGAACACGAAGGAGAAGGTAGAGCTAATTCATGACCTAAGTAGAATTAAACAGTTGTGTTGCTTTTGTAAAAGGGATCTTTTTGCATACAGCCACAATGCAGAACATAATTACTGTACACATATCTGTATACTCTAATCTTAGAATAGAATTTAAATCTAAAGTCAAAGCTTAAGTGAGCATGCCTAGTACAGTGCCTTGATAATCCTCCACTCCTGCTCAGTAATAGTGCTTGCTTGGTCATATTGGCAACTAGTTAGGCCTAATTTTCATTTATTGAATTATGCTTCTTAAGCTTTTGATAACTGTGTAATGTAATCTCTTGCAACATCATGTATTAAATCATAAAGTGTAGACTTATTATTAAGTTAGTTAACACTATTTTAATAACTATATATTATATGATTGTTTAGTTACTGCAGTAAATTATGTAACCTATGAAAGTTACTGATAAAGTGAAATGTGTCCCTTTATACTTTACAGTTTAAATGGATAATTTAGATCAATACTGACTTCATCCTATAACTAGTGCATAGAGTAATATTTCATGTGAAACAGTTACCCATTTAGCATTGGGTAAAGGTTGTATGCATCGTCAGCATGGGTAATGATGCACTAGCTGCTGTCCTCATTCATTTCAGTAAAGCCTCCCTCATCACATAATTCACAATAAACTCTGGTCACAAACTCTGGTCAAGCTTTCCTTTTGTTAGTAAGAAAATGTTGGTTGTATTTGAAAAGTAGAAATTTGTAGAAATTTTATAGTAGAAAGTTTATAGCAAGTCATGTCATGTTATTGTCATGTTGGTCATGTTTTGAAAACTGTGGGATGATCATCATTTTACTTTACAATAAATGTAAATTACAAACTGTCTATGTCTGATTTATAAGTAAATGCTCTTGTGTTTCTGTCAGGGAATGACTTTAAATGATTTCAATAAACTGGATTTTGATATGATATTGATGAGCCCTCCTTGTCAACCTTTCACAAGGTAATTACAAATTTCTCACTTATGTGATTAGGAATCAAGAATAGCTTGTTGTTTGCTTGTCTGTTTAATTATTTGCATTTATGTTTATTTCCTGCAGGATTGGATTACAGGCCGATGTATCTGACCCTAGAACAAAAAGCTTTCTCTACATTTTAGAACTTCTACCAAGGTCAGACAGATCAGCCTGTGCTCCCTTCATTAACAGTTTCCTCCTTAGATATTAGAACAGAATATCCAATTCTTTTTTTTTTTTTTGTTCTACACACTGAAGACATTTCTGTTGGACTGAGAAATGATGGTTCAAATGATGGTTCAAAAATTTCAGCTTTCATTTATTAACCTTAATATCTAGATGTGTTAAGTGTTATTTGTGATTTAGAATATTACTTTTGGTGGTAGGCTACACAAATGTAGTAAACAAAAGCTTTGAAATGAGTCATAGTAAATTAAATGTCTGGCTGCATGATGAAGTTCCTTCCAAATATATTTTTCTGTAAACTGCCAGACACAATGTATCCATAGACTTTTCCTGCTGCTGACATTATGATTTACACCAATAAAGATTTGTGAGCCTGTTCCAGCAAAAATGCAAACCCAAATCATGACACTACCTCCACCATACTTCACTGATGAGCTTGACTTAGGATCATAAGGAGAGTCATGCTTTCATTTAATACCTTGTAGTTGGTTGTGGGTGTTTCTAGTTTCTAGTTTTTCTACATGCTGTTGTTTTGGGTAAGCTGTATGATATCTGCTTGTTAGTGCACCAGTGTTTTTCTTGTTAAGGACATTCCAGATCCTTGTATTGGATGCTCACAGGCGAAACATAGGTCTCAGTCCTATACCATTGTTTAAACAATTACTTTAACACAACACACCTGGACAACAAGAAACACCTGTCAGATATGTTCCTGTGTTTTTGCTCACTTGGAAAAATGGATGCCTTCAAGCAGAAGATTCCATGATTTGAGTTAAATATCTGCAAATAAGAGCTGGAATTTAAATCAGTAATCTTAAATTCATCTTTTGAATTCAAACCCAACCATATTCAGTGTAAAGCAAAAACAAAAGGATGTGCAAATTGTAATTCCAATACTTTTAGAGGGGACTATTTCTTTTAAACTGTCTATATTCTGGTCTGTCTGAACACTTGTTTGTTTTATAAATTAGTTATTAATGTTTAATGAAAATTTTAAGGACCGTGTAACACTGCTATTTTTGCAACCAGCAAGTCTTAAAGTTGTTTTATCAAAGTTTGTCCCTCTGCTGTGCCTGTAGGTTGAACAAACTGCCACGTTTTATTCTGCTGGAGAACGTTAAAGGCTTTGAAACTTCTTCTGCAAGGTAACATGGGAGATGAGGCAATTCATGTATCATAGAGGTTGCTATGGTTATATGGAAGTCTGTCAATTAGGTTCTGGCCTGAGTGGTTTGTACTTCACCCACTATTTTTTACTTAATTAAAAAAAAAATTAAATAAAAATAAGATTAAGAGGGAAGGGACTTTCATTAAGTCTAAAGTAAACTTTAGTGGATTGCAGAGATTTACAGTGTAATAAGACCTTTTTTTCTTTTTTGCAGAGATGCTTTGATGAAGACTTTGAAGGAATGTGAATACAGTTATCAGGAGTTAATGATTTCACCCACATGTGTAAGGTCTTTTCCCTATTTGTACTTTATAGAAGCATTGTTGCTTTTATATGCTTTTATAACTACAGTTACAGCTAATTGATTTAGAAGTGAACCAAATTTATAGTGATTTCCATCTGCTCAAAACAACATTTTGCGACAGTGACAGTGACTGTTCTCTACTGCATACTCCATATATGGCATGCAGTATACCAGGCATGTCTTGTCATTAATGTTATAGCAAAAAATGATTTAATGTTAATCTTTTTACAGCTAGGAATACCAAATTCCAGACTGCGTTATTTCCTTATTGCCAAGAAACTCCCAGGTTCATTATCATTTCAGACAACATCAGAGGTAAATATTATATTACTCTTATAAATTGCTTTAAGTTGTTCAACCATTTTTAGTATCTGTTAAAAAAAGGTTGTCATCTTCACATCAGTTGTATCCAATTGGTCAAACAGAGTGGCTCTTAAAACAGTGGCTCTTATTTCAGTTTGGGTAGAAACAAAGTTCAGTCAACATCTTTGTTTTGTGATTCACAAAGTTCTTGTTTGAATAAGTTTTCATTTAGTGATTCAAAAAGTATGTACTGGAGAATCTTGGGTACATGCTGTTGGAGAATAAATACAGCAGATACCAGTGGCAAGTAGCCTTTATTATTCCAACCCACTAAATTCTTCCTGGGAAAACACAAATGCGTTTAAATGTGTATATGTACTTGGTCCAGATCCAACCTAAGTTTAAACCTCCAAATAGGATTTAAGTCACTCAAAACATTTTCGGTAGCAGAAGCCCCATTCAGACGAGATCAAATGTAAGGGGGTTGAGATTTCTGACTAATACCTGGGCTAATTCTATTTTTCAAGGCTTCTCTCTGATTTTATTAAAACACAATGCAAAAGCTGCACACTATTAAACAAAAAACAAAAAAAAAAAAAAAAAAACATCTGAATCTCTTTTCTTTTTTTATTATGCTTAGTGTGGGACAACAGAGAGTCATAATCAGAGACAGAAACAGTCAAAACCCAACTGCAAATTAATTCAGTATATAAAGCAACCTCACTAAAGCAGGAGCTCATTATATTACAGCTCTGACAGGGGCTTTGTCAGTCTCACATTTTAGAAAAAATATGTTTATGACATGTAATTCCCCATTAGTAAGCTAAGAAGAGGTCTATTTTCAAAAATTAAACACTCAAGCACAATTAGAATGTAGAATGAAAAGGTTTGTTTGTGTTCATAATTTCATTCAATATGGCAATATTTTATATTTATTACATGAATTGTAAGCCATTTTGTGTTAATGTTTATGGTGTTTGAATAGAAGGTGTTTGAGATACTGGATTTCTGTGCTATAAGCCACACTGTAAAACTGTGTGTGTGTGTGTGTGTGTGTGTGTGTGTGTGTGTGTGTGTGTGAGAGAGAGTGAGAGAGAGATATGACTTTTCACTGATTCACACAAACAATTTAGACTGGATGCCAAAAATTCTGATCATTAAAAAAATACTGTTTTTACCCTGAAAGCTGTGGCTGCTTCCACATGTGGCCTTTTTTCTGGAAGGAGGAGGAGCTAACTAAGCGTGTGTAATGTGAATTTCAGCACTGTACCTCACTCCTGCTTGGTGAAAGAAGCTGTGTTGAAATTGCCCAATGTTACAGCTTATAGTGTGGGGAACCATACTGTACATTATTTACAGTCAGCCATTACAACTGTTGATCGTGGTGGTGTGTCCTTGGTGTGTCCCCTTCCTGTCTCTGCCCTGTTTGGATCTGTGCAATAGCTCATCTTTCTCATTAGAGCTTGAGTAGAAATAATATACAAGTTCAAGAAATATATTATACCTAGATTATAAAAAACTTCTCATAGATTGAGGAGCACATTTTCCTCTGTTTGTAAGCACAGTCAATCTAAATGCATGTTTGTATTTACATACTGAACTGATGCATGAGCCGGTGTTTTGTAGCACATAACAGCGCTCAAGCCACTGTTTTGTTGTATGAACTCTCACTCACTCATACATACATTTTTGTTTACTGATATATAACCCGTTGTTTTGTTGTACAACAGCACTCGAGCCACTGTTCTGTTGTGTACTAAAACAATATAGCATAAAATGGAGTGTGTCATTGTGAAATAACAGCACAGATATGATGATACAGACACTGTTTTTTTTAAGATAACTGATAACCTTGATTATTCTGTTGCTTTTATACAACAGTCTAGAAAATAGATAAAGTGAAGAATATAAGTGTACGTATACCTCTGGCTGAGCCAGCAACAGCTGAGTTGCGAGAGTGTCTGTACTACAATCGGGGTGATGAGAAACTGGTGGATCTACTTCGAGGTCCATTATTTACTTATCAATGCCTTTCAGCTGAGTGGTACAGTGTTAGAAAAAAGCATGCTGTTGTGACAAGATAACACTGTTGAGAATACTTCTCAACCAACCAGCTTGCATGGCCAGAACTAACAGTTGTATAATGACATAAAACATTGTTTTGTTCTACTGTATAATGCACTCGTGCTGTTGATATGTTTTGTACTAATGTGTGAACCATTGTTTTGCTGTTTAACTGTGGTTGAGCCACTGATATATTGTGTACTGCTGTGGTAACCTCTGTTTTCTTGTGTAAAGGTGCTGGAGCCACTCTTCTTTTGTGTACTGATGTGCAAATCATTGTTTTGTTGTCTAATGGCGCTCAAGCCACTGATCTGTTGTATACTGCTGTGTAAACCAGGTTTTTTTTTGTGTACCAGAGCTTGAGACACTGTTATGTAGTGTCTAACAGTGTTTTGTTGTAATGACTGTTTTGTTGTGTACTAATGTATAAACCACTGCTTTGTTGTATAACGGCACTCAGGTCGCTGTTCTGTTCCGTTTGTACTAGTGCACAACACTCTGCTACAGTTTGCTGTCCAGAGAGGTTTTCTATGATACCAAAAATGGTTCTTTGGGCATTGCTCAAAGAAGATTACTCACTGTAGAATCTTTAAGTGTGTGTATTAGAAGGAAGATTGGTTTAATTTTCACGTAAGGTTGTTTCCGGTGAGAATTCTTTGTCTGCTTTAGACAGAAGTTTCATATATAACTTTATATATTGCTTTTCATTTGAATTTGAATATGTGGCTTTACAAAGACAAGTAAATCAATAAATGCAGGTGAACTTTTTACCAAATGGTTAGTTTTTGCTTATCTCCAGACTAAAATAAGAGCCTTTCAAACATTTGGACTGTTGTAAATAAGATATATTTATGCAAACCTTTGGGTACTAAACTCATGCATTGTGTGGTGATTTTATTGCTGTCCGAATGCAATAGATTTATCGCTGAGAGGATGTATAAAACTTTCATTACAGATATCCCTCTGATAAACGAGTCCAGTCAAATCAAGGCTACAGCCTTCCTTTATTTTAGCCACCTAATCTCCAGCACAAAACTATTCATTTATTTTGTGTTTCCCCTTTTAATCCCTGTACTCCTCACAGATTCTAGAGGGCTTTCCAGTAGCAGCTTCCAGTAATTGCACAAGGAGTTCCACAATTTCAGATACTCACAGTGGTACCCTGAGAACTGACACAAGGGATAACAAGGATATCATTTATAAGCTAGAGACAGCTCTGGACTTGGAGAGGAAGAGAAGTCAAAATAGTGAGGAGACTGTGAGGAGACTGCAGGATTTCCTGGAAGAAGGACAAGGAGCTAACATGGATCACTATTTGCTACCCCCCAAAACCTTGCTTAGATATGCTATGCTCATGGACATAGTCAACCCAACTTGCAGGAGATCCGTCTGCTTCACCAAGGGGTGAGGCATCAGAATAGAATGTTTTTTAACAATAGAGGATGTTTATTTCTCTGTGTCTGTTCTATTACGATATTCATTATAATTCATGATATTGGTTCCCTTCAGATATGGACATTATGTGGAGGGAACTGGGTCTGTCCTGCAGTCTTGCTCAGATGTAGAACTGGAGAGTGTATTTAAGTCACTAGAAGTTCTGTCTGAAGAGGAGAAGCTGAAGCAACTATCCCAACTGAAACTCAGATACTTCACACCCAGAGAGATAGCCAACCTCATGGGCTTTCCCCCACACTTCAGTAAGCAACTAGCAAGTCATACTTTTTCAAGAGTTAAAATGGGCTTGAATAACCACGAGGGATTATCCTTTGTCAAAGATCACAGGGAAATAATGGGTCCTGAAATGAAATGTTATTTATTCAAGGCTCAAGTAATCTATGCAAACCACCATCACAGACCATGGTAACAGCCTTTTGTGTGTCTCAGGTCACGTCTGTGGTAAACCTTTTTACTTTGTAAAATATATATTTTCTTTCAAAGTCAAACAATTCCTGGACATGAGCTGGGCCATATGACTGAAAAACTTGTATCGCAAAATGTTCAAGAAAAATGGTGCTATATACAGCCTTTAAAAAGTATAATGTTTTACAGTGTTTAACAATATACAGCATTTAATAGTAACACCAAAATCAAAGCATGTTATAGATTGAAATATTAATCTTTATTGTGATGTTTCTACAGCATATTTGTCATAAGTCATAAGCATAAGTTTCATCCCCGCAGAAACCAAAGCATTTCCACACAAATGGAATTAAACTGTACACCGATACTCTGCATACCAGATGTGATTTGATGATATGACGAAGATTTTTTTTTTAAATATTGTGCAAAATATTTATAAATATATTGATATTTAAAATATATTTCCCAACCCTTCTTGGATATTAATTTACATAAAACATCATAAAATGTGTATAAATTGCTTCCATTTATTAAACTACAGTTTGCTTAGATTTTCAATGTTTTGTTTAGAGGTGGCTGAAAATGAGGTAGCTAGCTCCCTAGCTAACATAGCAACATTAACTATGGTAGCACCATGCTGTTGATATTGTCAAATAAGCAATAGACATATTCAACAAAACCAGGCAAAGTGTATATATATATATATGTGTGTGTGTGTGTGTGTGTGTGTGTGTGTGTGTGTGTGTGTGTGTGTGTGTGTGTGTGTTGTTATGGAAAATTGGAATGGCCCTTTAAAGTTCACATTACTTATTTCACTAAAGTGTGGACAAATTAATTAGTAACCATCCTTATTGGACTTCCCTCTGTTTCAGTACAATATGCTTCTGATGTTTTCATAGTAAGGAAGAATGTGTCTTTGTTGAATTTAAATGTGCTTATGTTCTGATGCACATTTAAACATTTACATTCTGTTTTGTTTTACTTTCAGCTTTTCCAACAAATATCTCCATAAAGCAGCAATACCGTGTTCTCGGAAACAGCCTAAATGTTCATGTAGTGGCCAAACTCATCAGTCTTCTGGTGTCATGACATGCTTTACCACAGTTCATAAGGTGAGAGAGAGATGAAAGGCCACATGTTGCGCTGGGATGATGGACATTCTGTTTCATTTTGGTTTTTTGTATTATAATAAATTTGTATATTTTCAAATAAAAGTTCTTTTAACCTGTGTTTTTTGTTGTTGTTTGTGTACAGTATGAAATATACTCATTTTAATTGAATAATAAATTGCAGTAGTTCGTAATTCACTTAAAAGGCAACTGAAGCAGTTGAATAAAGCATATAATTTTGACCTTCAGTGTTGGGTCTTGTTGAGTGGGGTTGGTCCAAACCTGATGCATGGCTATAATTCTGGTTACTGATCTCTGAGTATCACATGGCAGCACTTTGCAATCACACAGTGAAGTGAATAAACTGCAGTACAGTTGTGTTAAATGCTTTCCTGAACCCTATCCGTCTTCCTTGAATGGTTTTGGCCAGTTTATTGGTGAGTGTGATGGTCTCAGAGGTCTTATTAAGGGCAAAGTACACTTTTGTACATGTAGACCATTAGGCCACCTCAAGGTTTACCTGCAGTGTGGTGTCTGAACAGCGTCCTGAGACAAGCTCTCTCAGCATGGCTCGGACACTTTGGTTGTCCTGGCCGTTGCTGGCCATCTTCTTCCTCAGTGGACTGCAGTGTGATCACGGCAATCAGGCCCACAGCCGTAGCAAGAGAGACATCAGCAGTGCCCAGTGAGTACAGATAGTTACATATGATTGGTGGATGCTGCACTTGGATCTTTTTTGGTCAGGCCAGTAAATAAATGGCTATTTTTGGCTTATATTAGAAAACTTGTTTTAGGTACCTGTTGGTGGTCAAAGTTCTGAAAGTTAAGTATTTACAATAATATTGAAGAATCTGAATGAAAAGGTCTATTTATTCAAGACTCTTGTCCTGACTCTGCAGGCCTCGTATGATCTCGGAAAATGGTCATCTTATTTTTTCTGCGGGAAACAATAAAGACATCAATTTTCAGACATTAGGGACAGGAAAAGTAAAAGTGGGTGGAGAAGATCTTACTCAGCAAATAAACCAGGTATGTTCACTGTCGTTCTGTTAACAGTGATAATTAAGATGGAATTAGTGATGAAACTGAAAGGTTTTTATGGACAGTACAGACAGTATGTCAAATAGGTCACTGTTATTTAAAAAATGGTGCTTATATAGAGACAATATCCAGCCTGTTGTGAAGAAAACCATAGCTGAGACCAAGATAAAGATTTTGACTAATAAATATGCCAAGACCAAGCCAAAATCAGTGCAAGAGTGGCTCAAGGTCCAAAATATGTCCTTTTTTATTATATTTAAATATGTTGAAATATATATTGAAAAAGCCTACTGAGAATGCTTTAAGTGCCATCATCAGTAATGTCACTTAGTCACATCATCTGATAAATAAATGTACATAAATACAAAAAATATATGCAACAAATACACAAATATTAAATATTTTTTCTTCATTGTGGTAATTATCTAACCTAAAATCCTGTGTGTTTGTGCATATTTCACTTAATGCATTTCCTTACATTTCCTTGTTTTCCCATAATAATTATTAATATATATTCTATATAATATAAATTCTATATAAAATACTTACATTCTAATATTTTCTTTATATTTTCATTGACTTTATCTCAGGTGAAAATTAATAAAGCTGACATTGAATCAATAAAGAACAGTGGCCCATCTGAAGAGGTCACAAATCAGCTGAATCAGCTGAAAACGAGGGTGACCACACTTGAGTCAAAGGTTGACACAATAGAGCAGGTAATGGCACAATTTACAGACTGGTTTAATCTTGTTTTACTTGATTTGTGCTCAATGTGTGTAACATGATTATATCTTTAAGCATTGCTTGTATTCCCGCTCTTCCAGACAATCCAGAGGAAGACATGTAGCAGCAACCCATGCCAAAATGCAGGGACTTGTCTGAACCTACTGGACTCTTTTCACTGTCTCTGCCCTAACAACTGGCAGGTATGCTAGCTCTAATTGAATTTTAATCAGGATACACTCATATTTTAGATATATTTTGAAAACTCTTTGTGGGGTGTTTTTGTCCTGTCAGGGTCCTACCTGTGCTGTGGATGTGAATGAGTGTCAGATCTATGCTGGAACCCCTCAGGGCTGCCAGAATGGAGCAACATGTGTCAACACTCCTGGATCTTACTCGTAATGCATGCCAGTTTCAAGGGATCACTTCCACTACTGAGTATATTTCTTGTGGTGTCTTGACCTTATTGATCTGATTTTTCTCGATTTCACTCTATCCAGTTGCACCTGTACTCCAGAGTGGTATGGACCACACTGCACCTCTCGCTATGATGACTGTGCCGGAGGTAGTCAGGATCTATGTGTTCATGGTGTGTGCATTGATTCTGACAGAGTCACACCTAATGAGGTAATTTCAGTTATTTGAATATGTGCCTTTTGCAAGTACGTGTACGAATACAGTGAATACAATAGCTGGAATTGGAATTACTCATATTAAAAATGTGGTCTAAATATAATGCTTTTTATACACAGACAGTATAGCATGAATGGTAATCATCATTAAGAGTAGGGTAAGCAGAGTTAAATAAGACATTGGAGAGCTATTTCTTCTCAGTGTTTTTTAAAGTTTTTGAGAAAGTGACATCAACTGACATCAAGGAAATTGAGCAGTGTTTCCCCTCAATCCGAGACATCTCAAAGAGTGCAGCTGCTTATATTTCCCATTTTATTTGTATTATTTCTCCACAGCCCAAATATAATTGCATCTGTGATGCTGGGTGGATGTCTCCTCCTGGCAGTTCTGCTTGCACAGCAGATGTGGATGAGTGCAGCCTTCCCAACAAGCCCTGCTCCACTAACCCTCCCGTAGAGTGCTTTAACACTTTAGGCTCATACTTTTGTGGGGCCTGTCCAGCAGGTAAAAGCTGGTCTTTGTAACTTTCCATTGATGACGGATGCTCATATCAAATCAGTTTTTATATTTGTAAGGGTTTAGTTATTATCTTTGTTTATTTACCTTCGTGCTTATGATCAACATTATTTTGTTTGGTCTTGACCTGACATCGGGTGGTTTATGTTGCATAAAAGTTATATGTATAGTATAAAACTGGCAGGTCAAACATGTTCGAGCATGTTTATCCATTGTTTGATTTTGGATCAGTTGCTGGGTTATTACCTCTTCTACAGCCTAAATCTTGTTTATTGCACACTTTCAGGCTGGCAGGGTAATGGCTACAGCTGTCAGGACATAAATGAATGTAACACAAACAATGGGGGCTGCTCTACCTCCCCCATGGTTCCTTGCCTCAACACTATGGGCTCCTTCCATTGCGGCCAGTGTCCTCCAGGTATAGCATCAACAATGCAGTTGTTTTAAACCAATGGACTCACTTTTGTCTCACTGTTTTTTATTTTACTATTTTATTTTAGTTGGGGGTTGTATGGGATTTGAAGGCATTGAAGTACTTATACCAGAAATATGCCTCTAACTCAAATGCTCTATGCATAGGTTATGAGGGAGATGGGAAGACCTGCACACAAGCTGACATTTGTTCAACCAACAATGGAGGCTGTTATCCCCTGGCCACTTGTGCTTCTGTCCCAGGTGACATTGACAGACTCACATACGCAAGCACGCAAGCACGCACGCACGCACACACACACACACCTTACACACCTTTACTGTAGTTATTCTTCACAGAAGCTCATGACCAGTGGCAGTAATGTATAAATAAAGCCATTAAGATAGGTATTTACAATTTAAGTGCAACACTGTTATCTATTGTACATTAACATAAAAGCCACCTTGCACAATCATTATGACAAAGGCCCAGTATCCTGACATGCTACTGCTTAATGATATAGAGCTCTTCAAAAGGAGACATTATTCCAACACCCTGAATTTGACTTACGTTTACAATGTATTGTATACGGCAAATCTCTGTGCTGATTTAGACCTATTCCCCTGCAGGTAGCAACATCCCAACATGCACTTGTCCCCCTGGTTATGTGGGCAATGGATATGGACCTGCTGGTTGTACTCAAATCATTGACACCTGTGGCACTCATAATCCATGTGTCAATGGTCAGTGTGTGGTAAGTGCTTACTCCATAATTATTACTTATTTTGTGATTTGCTCAACAATGATCCTATCCACACTAATTTGAAGAGTGAATATCAACATTCTTTTGGTATACAACCAGAATACTGCCACTGGATATCTCTGTAACTGCGACCCAGGCTGGACAGGCCAGAACTGTGACCAGAACATTAATGAGTGTGCCAGTAACCCCTGCCAAAATGGAGGCACCTGCACTGATGGTATTAATGGCTACATCTGTACCTGTACATCACAGTGGACAGGCCCCCAGTGCCAGACCCCACAACAAGGTTTGTTGATAAGATACCATATTACTGTACTTGTACATTTTAAAATTAATTTAACATTTAACATAATGTTATTTGCACAACTTATTTAAGGTCTTTAGGGAAAGTTTGTTCCACCATTTTGGCTCCCTTGCAATTTCAGGGATGGTGTTTGAAAGGCTCTTGGTACAGCGTGAGTTTTGACCATTGCCATCATGTATGGAGGGGCTGGTCTTGTAGGCCAGCATCAAGGTTTTTAATCTCATGTGGGCAGCTACAGGAAGCCAGTCAAGGGAATGCAGCTGAGGAGTCACATGACTGAATTTGGGAACATTGAAGATGAGCAATGCCATTGCATTTTGGATTTGGAGTTGCAAGGGTCTGATGGTCCGCTTAAGAAGGCCAGCTAGAAGGGAGTGGCAGTAGTCTAGTCTTCGCTAAACAGAAAAGATCGAATTCTCCTGATGTTATAAAGGAGAAATCTGCATGACCGAGACAAGTTTGCAACATGGGCCGAGAACGATAACTGGTCATCCACAACCACACCAAAGCTCCATGCTTCCGTAGATGGAGTGCCCAGTGACTTCTCAAGGGAAATTGCAAGAGGAAAGTGAGGACCAGTGGTTCCAGGAATTAATAGTATTAAAAAGCTTCAATTTGAGTTTATTTTCAGGTTGTCCATGGTGGATTTGAAGTATGTTTTATATCACTATTTTGTTGTAGGAGCCATCATCGTTTCAGCTTCAGTCTTTTTACAGATGGTTTGACATTTGTAGCTATGATTTCTTGCTATTTTGTGGATTCCAATGATGGACCTGCCACCATGCTTCAAAGGTGACAAGAGGTTCTCTTCATGAAATGCAGTAACTTTTCTCCAAATATACCTTTACTTATTGTGGGCTAAGGGCTCTATTTTGGCATGGTCAGGCCACAGTCTCTGGCTTGTCTATGATCTGTAGCTTATTTCAAAAGGTGAGTTCTTGATGAGGTCACAGTAAAGGTGTCCTTTGTGTGACTTTTCCTTAAAGATTGTTTGTGGAAGCAACACTGCACAGTGAAACACATCTCCACCCTCATGTCATGCAATTTCATGCAGGTTCTTGGCAGTGAAAAGGGGGTTTGATTATTCTTTCTTTTCATTATATGAGCAGTCTTCTTTTTATTAATAACATTCCACATTGCTATGTAAGACAGAATCAGTGTGTATTAGAATATGCTATTTTTTTTTACATTTGATTAGTTACAGAGAGTGTTTACTACTAGAGTGTTTACAAGTGTGTAATACTTCTAAAAAACACAAACAACAAAATGTTTTTTTTGGCCAAGGTGGTCATTTATTTGCAAAGCTCCCCATTTGCAAATAAATGACCTGGCATTTCTGTCAGGACAAACATTCCACCTTAAAATGTTGTTGCTTACCCTGATGTGACTGTGTGTATGTTTGTTTCAGAGTGTGGAGGAGTGCTCCAGGGTCTGTCTGGTACATTCAGCTATCCCAACACTCCTGGACATGACCAATATGACCACATGGTCAGCTGTGCCTGGGTTGTCAGAACTGATGCTGATAAGGTTGAAGCAAAGCACCAGCATCACAAAGCATTTGTATAACTTCACGACCCTGATTGTTTTTTTTTTGTTGCATTAATTAATAAATTCTGTCACATCTCTCCCAGATTCTGCGGATAACGTTCCCATTCTTTGAACTTGAGCACAGCACCACCTGTAGCTTCGACTTCCTCCAGATCCATGATGGCGAGAGCGCCTCTGCCTACATGATTGGCAAATATTGTGGCACCAGTGCTCCAGCTGAACTCTTCAGCTCCCATAACTCTCTTTACTTCTGGTTCCGCTCTGACCATATAATCAACAGTGGTGGCTTTACTGTCTCCTGGACTTCTCAAGCACCAGGTACTAAAAACTGAAATGCTAATAGGGGACATTTGTTATCTGTATTATCTTGTCTTATGCCAAACTCATAAATGTTTGTTTTCCAGTTTGTGGTGGTCATCTGACCAATTCGTATGGTGACATCAAGTCACCTGGATACCCAGGCAATTACCCACCAAACCGTGACTGCTATTGGACAGTAGACGTGGAGCCTGGATTAATCATTACCTTTGCCTTTGGAACACTTAGTCTTGAACACCATCCTGACTGCAATTACGACTATCTGGAAGTAAGTTTACAACCATCCAGTAAATTAAATTTATAATTAGAAACTGTCTGCTGACTCAAATCCCAAAACTTTATGAATTCTTGGACTTTTCAAATCTTTAAGTAGCATCAAACATGGAGGTCTTGATGCAAATGTCTAAAGATCTGAAAATAAAATAATCACCCAACACAGGGGAAGCTTTTCAGCTTGCAGTTTCTATAGTGTTTCTTAATGGTATTAAGAAATGGCAGTTCAGATAAACTGTGGAGGGCAGGATGAGATCTGGGGAACCTGCTTGTGTGCTGTTAAGACAGGCAAACCAAAACCTCCAAATGACTACAAAAAATCAGCAGAACAGTTTAGTTGAGTGAGTAACCATGGTAGTGAATCATTCCACTGTTCAGTATTCCATGCTCAGACCAGTCCTCAAGGAAAGATTCATTAGAAGGAAACCTTACCTGCAACCTCACCACTAACTCAGTATATGATGCAGAGTCTAGAGAAGCCAGAAGAGTTTTGGGGAAAAAGTGCTATGGACTGATGAAGCCCAAATAGAGATATTTGGCCGTAATCTGCAAAAGACCTTGGTCCTTACAGTCTCATGAACTAAACCAGTGTTTCCCAAACTTAGTCCTGGTGCCCCTTGCTCTGCACATAATTGAGGATTCCCTGCTTTAACACACCCTTTGCAATTCTGAAAGGGCTTGGTAATGAGCTGATTAATTGAATCAGGTGAGCTGGGAGAAGGTAATTTTCTAAATATGCAGGGCAGGCGGTGCCAGGACCAAGTGTGGGAAACACAGACCTGAACAGCATAGAAAATTTGTGAGAGATCTTAAAACAGAGACCTCAAACAAGCTGTTCATGCAAGGCAACCAAAGAGGCCTTCGGCAAATACAACAGTTGTGATTACAGGATTTGGCAGACTTTTAGTGGCTACAAAGGCATTGGCAATCTGTGATTTCAAAACATGGTGTTACTATGTCCTGACTTTGTAAGGAGGCCAAACATGATTTGCTGATAATATTCTGTTAAATATATTGTATATACTGATCATTAACACCACCTCATTGTTTGTACATTCATTTTCCACATACAGCTCCATTTCCCTTATAGTAGCAAGAAAGTGGTAATAATATTATGGCTGATAAGGGTATGAACACACTCTCTTATGTTGTAGGTCAGAGATGGTCTGCTCCCAGAAGACCCAGTTCTAAACAGGTATTGCAGCACTGGTTCCCCAGCTCCACTGCAGACTACCGGCCCAGCTGCCTGGATTCATTTCCACTCTGATTACGTTATTAGTGACCAGGGATTCCATATCACATATACCACTTCTCAAAGTAAGTGCAGGGTTCAATGACCAAGCCTGTGTTTTGACAATTTTACACTTTTACCAAGGCCATGGGATTGTAAAAGAATATCTAACAGTGTATGTAAAATATGTATTACATATTATAAGATGATGATATCGATATTCACATTAAACCTGCTGAGTTTATTACTTGACAGCACTTCTTGTGTGATAAACGTGGTAAAAATATTCATTTTGTGTTAAACGATAGCTGACGGTTGTAAATGCTTTATTATGGTATGAGCTCATAAAGCAGTCTTTTATAATTAGAGAAAGATAAAGAACATCCAACAGCAGTTTCAAAGGTCATACAAATTAAAGAGATTTTAATTTTAATTAGTTTTATTGATAATGGCTTTAAGTATTTGCTTTCAGCAGTGTGCTAAAATGAAGAGCTTTATCCATAAATCCCTTACATATTCCAAAATTTATTTGATGGAGTACAGTGATTCCTGAGAACACAGTCTCACTGCCCAGTGCTGGGGGCTGTATTTACCCGTTTATCCCATGCCTGGCATTAGGTATGGTACGAATAGGTTCATGTTTATCTGCTTCAAATTTTACTTCTCTACAGGGACCACAAAGGCTGTGTCAGCAATTAGTGTGACTAAAGTAAACTGAGTATATTAGGAGTGTTCACAAACATTTGGACATATAGTGCATCTGCCTGTGCTCATGTAGTGCATACAACATTTCAAAAATGTGACTTCTTCCACCTCATTTAGTGTTACAGATAAATGTAACCCTTGTTTGGATGACTATCAATTACATACATTAATAAATACATTAATAGCATTTTAGCCCTGGTAATCATTCTGTCCATCTGGAGCACACTAAATTAAAGTATTCATAAAATTTCAAATGTCAGTCATATCTAAACATCTAATGTGAGTATATTGTCATTGTCATTGTCATGTACAAAAAATATTGTATCTCCATTGTTGCCATTTTTAACTTTTTGACATAATGTGAATCTGGCACTTGTACTTTACAGTGTGTAAGTTGGCTATATGGTTCAAAATTAGTTAAGAGTTAAGAAGGTTTTCCTTCTTCTAAAAGGTTGTTAGTTTGAAAATACAGGGTTTTTATGTGACAGTGACTACAAGCAGTCTCTTTAAGCAGTTATCTGCCCATAACAACATCTTACTCAGCATCTTATTTACTCAGTACGTAAATGATTTTACTGATGACTATGTTATGTCAGAAAGTTTAACCTTTACTGATTTGAACTCTTACTCTTTGTTATAGCTGACCCAGGATGTGGAGGCACCTATACAGATACTCAAGGCATTATCATCTCCCCTAACTGGCCAAATAACTATGCACATGACAAGCAGTGTGTCTATTTAATCAGACTGCCCCGGAGTGAACAAGTGGTTCTTAATTTCACACATATGGAGCTTGAAATTCACAGTGGCTGTGAATTTGACTATGTGGAGGTACTTGTTTTGGAACATTTTTAAGACAAACAAGAAAACACTGGCAAAAATGACCAAAAATGACCGAATCTTCCAAACATTCTTAACTTTCTAACATGCTTTTTAAAAAGCGACACATATTTTCATTAAAGCTTGGGAAACTTGTCTTTTTGGTTGCTTTTGTTTTAAATTTTAGGACTTTAAGCAGTAAACATTGTATGAATTATTAATACAATGCTGGTCAGCATCTGTTAGGTCTGTTAGCCACTGTATTGGACCTAAGGACCTGGCACTTTCCTCCGAGCATGCAGTGGCAGCAGTTTGAAAAGAGCTGGTGGCTGGCTTGTATTGGAGGAGGCAGGAGGAGTGCCTGTCGTCACCCTCTTAATATGGGGAGCGTCATATATGATAGGGGAGGGTCCTAATGAGGTTGGGTAATTGGTACTTCCAATTTGGGATGGGAAATTATGGTAAAAAGATTCAAAAAGATCTGTAAGATTGCTGAAGCTGTAACTGTTATTTGTCTTAGGTACGAGATGGCTTAGCAGAAACTGACCCGCTCATCGGAAAGTACTGTGGCTCTACCCTGCCAGCCCCCATCTTGTCCACTACTAACGTTCTTTGGATTCGCTTCAAATCAGACAGCTCAGTCAGCCATGCTGGCTTTAGAGCTGTATATGACATCAGTGAGAGTTTTTCTTATTTTATTTTATGATCATATTTAGGTCAAGCATAATTATAGTCAACCTTCTTCAAGTCTACATGTTTACAAGTTTGAGATACAGATGATTTATAAAATCTATATTCAGCTTTTCCTGCAAACATAATGTACTCTCAGCAGTGAGGGCTGTTGGAGTGGAATTGAAGATAAGACTGCTGATTGTACACCAGCCTTTTCTCCTGTGAGACTGGGTGTTGATGAGATTCTTTCTGCTAGACCAGCACTTTTCTGACTGAGCAGATATGCTGCTGAGACTGTAATGTCAAGCATGACTGGTTTTAATGTATGCCATCCACTGCAGAGGAAGTGTGCTCTCTGGCTGTCCACATAAATGAGTCAGTTTTGTGTGAAAGGCCAAGAGCTGTATTGAATCTGACATGTTTGAAGCCTAACTGGTTCCTCTTCAGTTAGTAACATTTCAGCAATGGAATTGTCAGTTTAAACGTGCTGTGTATTTTGGTGTGGTGGCTTTTTGACACACCTTGGATTGACTAATTGAATGTTTAAAAGAAATGCTCTGTTTAAATCTACAAATTTTCCCTTTAGCTGCAATGTAGGTAATCAGGTAATCACTGTTTGGTGAGGTTTTGAGATGAATTAAACAGTTTGTGATGTCAGAAACCATAAAAAAGTCTATTTAAGAGTCTGTTGGTGGATATTAACTGACAACTCATTTAATATTCTCACCCATTAAGCATACCATAGTTTAGCCCCGCCCATTCAGTCTCAAGAAAAGTATAAAATTCATGTCAAATATAGGATATAACCTATTTAATGGAAAATCCAATGAACTTAAACACCATCAGGATATTGTATCCTGATTAAACTAAAAAGGTAGTTAAGAATATATTGTCCTGTATTTCTCATAGGTTGCGGAGGCACTCTCTCTGGTTCTGGTCAGATTCGGACACCCCTTCACCCTGACCCCTACCCCCACAACAAGAATTGCGAGTGGGTCATCACTCAGCCTGAGGGCTATGTTGTCACACTCAACTTCCTCACCTTTGATGTTGAGGACAGTGGTGGGTGCTACTTTGACTATGTGGAGGTACAATCTTTTTCAACTCATCTTATTCTTATCCAACTATTCTACTATGCTATACTAACTATACTATACTACTAATTTTATAAGGTAATTGCATAATCACCATCATTGTCTCCTCTCCCAGGTAAGAGATGGTGCCACATCCAGCTCTCCCCTTATTGGTCGATACTGTGGAACCCAGGTACCCCCTATGTTGCAGTCCACACAGAGACAAATGCATATTGCCTTCAGCACAGATGCTTCAGTCACCAACCATGGCTTCACTGCAGAGTATGCATCAGTTATAGAAGGTAACATACCATTAGTATTGTGCTTCATGAAATATTTTTGCTTTACTGCTACATTTTATCATGGGAAATTGGAAAAAAAATTTCATTATTATTATTATTAAACAGGCTGTGGAGACACACTAACAGAACCATCAGGCACCATCACCAGCCCTGGCCATCCTACTAGCTATCCTCATGGTGCTAACTGCTCCTGGTACATCTCTGTGGCACCTGGCAACATCATTCGACTGTCATTCACCTCTTTTAACCTGGAGTTCCACACAAACTGTGACTTTGACTATGTGGAAGTTTATGACAATGGCACTGTGCAGACAGGGAATCTTCTTGGCAGGTAAAAGCATAGACTACACATTGCATAACAGAGTGTAATCTAAGTGTTAGTGTACTGCTTTAACTCTTAAAAACCTGAGAGCAATTACTGATCTTCTATTTGTTTTGGTGTTAAGTGTAGAGGAAAATGTGGCAAAATATCTGAAAAATTATTTAGTTTCTGTAAAATCTTTTATTAACTCTTTAATTAATATTAACACAGTTCTATTAATTACATGACATATCTTGTGTTTTTATATTTTTCCTTTTTACACAGGTACTGTGGGCGGTCAGTTCCTCCTTCCCTGACCAGCACTGACAACCTAATGACCATTCTGTTTGTCTCAGATGTGAGCCTGTCAACTGAGGGCTTCTCTGCCAACTATGTTTCCCTCAATGCAACAACAGGTATATACTCCCCTCCAAAAGGATTGGAACATCTTTATTTTTGCTGTAGACTGAAAACATTTGGGTTTGACAATAAAAGGTGAATATGAGGCAAAATATCAACATTTCAGGTTTTTTTTCCTGGTATTTACAACTGGATCTGATATACAGTTCAGCACATTTTGTCTGAATACTCCCATTTTTCTTGTGAGCAAAAGTTTTGGAACATGGGACTGACAGGTGTATCCTCTTCATTTTGGCTATTCAAAAAATAAAAAGCACAGAATGTCTGTGCTCAGTTTCAGATTTGGGTTTTGCCTGTGCAGACTGTGCATTTATAGTTAGATGAGTAACCAACATAAAAAGCAGAGAGCTGCCTGTGGGTGAAAAAATTAATCATTGTTTAAATATTGGCCATAGCCAGTACTACCATTTGGAATGTCCTGAAGAAGAAAGTTGTCACTAGTATATTCAGTAACAGAGAGACCAAGGGAAAGAACAGCAGTACACGACAGAAACATTGTATTTACTATAATAAAAGACCATAAAACAACTGTTAATGACATCAGCAACAACCTCCAGAGGGCAGGAGTGAAGTTATCACAATCTACTTTTCGTAGAAGACTTAATCAACAAAAGTCCAGAGTCTTCACCAGAAGATGTAAACCACTAATTAGCAAGAAGAATAGGCTATCATTTGCCAAGAAGTACAGAGACAAGCCTCAGAATTTTTATGGACTGGTGATACAAAGATGAACCTTTCTCGACGTGATGAAAAGCCTAAAGTTTAGAGAAAGAAAGTATCTGCTCATGATCCCAAACATACAAATATTTATATTTGCCTCATATTCATCTTTTAATGTCAAACCAGTTTCTGCTGCAGAAAAAACATCCCCACAGTATGATGCTGCCACCACCATGCTTCACTGTAGGAATGGTATTGGCTAGTTGATGAGCAGTGCCTGCTTTCCTCCAGGCATGATGCTTTGCATTCAGTCAAAAATGTTCTCAATGGTCTGAATTCTCATGGTCTGTGAGTTCTTTAGGTGCCTTTTGGCAAACTCCAGATGGGCTGTCATGTACCTTTTACTGATGAATGGCTTCCGTCTGGCCACTCAACCATACATGCCTGATTGGTAGAGTGCTGCAGAAAAGGTTGTCCTTCTGGAAGGTTCTCCTCTCTTCACAGAGCAACATTGGAGCTCTGTCAAAGTGACCATTTGGGTTTTGGTCCCCTCCCTGACTAAGGCCCTCTTACCGTGATCATTTATTTTGGCTGGTTGGCCAGCTCTATGAAAAGTGCTGGTGGTTCCAAAATTCTTCAATTTATGAACGATGGGGGCCACTGTGCTCATTGGGATCTTTAATCCAGCAGAATTGTTTAGCAAAAATTACAAACAAACTTTTCTCACTTTGTCATTGTGGGGTATTGTGTGTAGAATTTTGACTGAAAAAAAAAGAATTAATTCCATTTTGGAATAAAGCTTTAACATAACAAAATAATTTTAATATTTTTCAAAAAATGTCCTGTTTTTCTAAAAACTTATCTCTAAGCAGTTCTGAGTACACACCCTTTCATTATTATTTTTAAATGTTTGTGGTAAGCAGTGGTCTTAGGCTACATGGAGGTTGTAAGTAAAGCTGTTGTAGGAGTTTACTTGAGACCCTGTTTGGAACATTCATCCATTATGTTTTTCATCAGTGTAATAAGAATATACTACAGTAATGAAAATGTGTTTTGCTGCAGGAAGGGTAAATGTGGAGCTGTTACTTGCAGATGTAAAAAATCCTCTAGAAAAAAAGGCAGCTTTTTAACACTGAACACCAGAACTGAAGAAACTGTAAATTTAATAACACAATTCTGCTAAATCATGGTTATATTCCTGAATTTACAACAGTAGGATTGTTTATTTAAAGGCTAAGTAAACATTTTTATAGATTATGGAAGAGAAAGCTTAAAAATGCTACTGGCAAACGACAATAAAGTCTAAAATGTATCTCTGTGTATAGACTGTAGCGCAGTGTACACAACTCCCACCGGAGTGCTGACCTCACCTAACTATCCCAACAACTACCCCATGAGCCGTGAGTGCATCTTTAAAATCATAGTGGGGCTCAACATGCAAATCATGCTCAACTTCACCGACTTTGAGCTGGAAGGTGGCACCACCTGTCAATTTGATTATGTGGAAATAAGGTACCATTTAAATGTATTTTTTAAATACAATTGTTTTTGCATTGATATTGGTTCTCATGTAATGTAATATTTCCTAACATTGTCCTTCAACACATGTTCTTCTTTTTGCAGAGATGGAGGCTTTGAAACATCACCCTTAATTGGTCGATACTGTTCAAACCAGGCTCCACCTCTAGTGATATCACATAGCAACAGGCTCTGGATTATGTTTAAGTCTGACAGCTCTATCACTTACAAAGGGTTCTCTGCACACTGGGATGGCACACAGACAGGTTTTTGTTTAATCTATTATATATCTGTCTGGTTTCTGTGTTGAAAAGTCTTACCACTCAGTGAATCCATTCTAATATTCTGATTTCTGAACTAGGTTGTGGGGGAACTCTCACTACCAGTACTGGCAGTTTCACATCTCCTAACTATCCTCTGCCCTACCATGCAAATGCAGAGTGCTACTGGCACATCAAAGTCAATGCAGGAAGTAACGTCCAGCTTTGGTTTGAAGACTTCCATCTAGAGTCTAGCACTGACTGCTATTTTGATTACCTTGCGGTGAGAATAAGCTTTTTTGATGAAAACCTGAAGTACATGTAACTATCCTTTAACCAGACTAATCTAATATGTTTGCATTTCCTCATCAGGTCTATGATGGGAACAGCACTAATGATCGTCAGTTGGCCAATCTATGTGGGAATCAGATCCCTAACCCGATTAACTCAACTAAAGAGCATTTGTATGTTAAACTACGCACAGACGGCATCATCAATGCAGGAGGCTTTGTGGCCTCCTATGTATCCAGTGAGTGAACAAAAACTCATGTCTGATACTGCACCAAGACCATAGGGAAGACTTCAGTTTAAGATTTCAAAAACTCCACTGGCCTTAACATTATGTATCATTTCATGGAGTATAAATTCATTTTATTTAATCCATCCATCCATCAATCCATCCATCAATCCATCCATCAGTCAATCCATCCTTCCATCAGTCAATCCATCCATCCATCCATCCATCCATCCATCCATCCATCCATCCATCCATCACTCCATCACTTATCCGGGGTTTGGGTCACAGGGGCAAAGAGCAAATTCCAAGATATTCCCAGGTGAAAGATATAAACACTCTAGCATGTCCTGGGTATCCCCCAGGGCCTCCTCCAAGTCGGACATTCCCAGAACACCTCATAAGAGAGGTGTACAGGAGGTATCCGGACAAGAGGCCTGAACCACCTTGATGTCGAGGAGCAGTGGCTCTGCTCCAAGTCCCTCCTAGATGACTGAACTCCTCATCCTATTCTAAGGGAGAGTCCAGCCACCCTGTGGAAGAAACTCATTTCGGAAACTTGTACTCAGGATCTCATTCTTTTGGTCACTACCCAAAGCTTGTGGCTGAAGGTTAGGGTTGGAGTGTAGATTGACTGGTAAAACTGGCTCAGAGTCTGCAACACTATCAACCTCTTGCTCCATCTTTCCCTCACTCCTGAAAAAAATCCCAAGATTGCACAGATTGCCAAATTATTTATTTAATTTATTGATGGAAAATTTCTTGGTGTTGATTATCATTATTGATTATATCCCTATACAATGTATCTATTGCAGTCTGATGGTTTGGAAAGGCCTTTATGCAGCCCCAGTCTGTGGTTAATTTTTCAAGGCTCATACACACTCGTCAAAAATGGTTAGTTAGTGTCAGATTGCAAAGCTGTTGAGAGGGAAAATAAAGGTCACCAGGATAAATAAATTATTTCAAGAAATAGACTTATATGGGCAATATTTATTGAGCTACACATACAGATGTAGTGTCTCTCAGTATGATGCACTGGAATCAGTTGATTCCATCTAGGTGCAACTATTTTTTGAAAATGAGTATACTCTGTAGACTAAGGATGTTGCAGTTTCTTGAACTAAGGCCAAGCTACTTTTTTTCACACTTTTTAATGAATTCATTTTGATTTGCTGTAGAGTAGATGCAACAAAAGTGCATACTTCATCAGCTGGTGGCCTATTGTTCCATTTCCATGGATGAAGACCTTTATTGTACAGAAATGACCAGGTTGAGGTTAGTTTTTAAGTGCAGCAGGGGGTAGCTGGCAAAAGGTGCACTCTCCTAGAAAGAATGTGCAGGAGGCCTTTGTATCCTCTTAAATTGGTTTTCTGGAAGTAAAGCTTAGAGGCTGAGAGGTCATTCCAGTAAAGTCCGTCTTTCTTTGTTTCTCTGCAGTGCCATTTGCCAACTTGGCTCTTACTTCTCTTGCTTGTTTTTTCCCAGACTCACTTAGTTTTACTGCTAGGCAGGTCAAATGTATCAATGCCTCTTCTGTTTAATCTTGCACATAAAATGCATTTAATTAGACTGTTGTAAAGTTTAACAAACAAATGATTTTATATGCTATCCAAAAACTTACAATCTGTCCAAAGGACCCTGCAAACACCAGTGTTGTTCTAATATGAGGTTTCACATCATATGTTAAACTGTCTTCCTGACTAATGCAGATGTTAAAAAGTGTCATTGGAGTTAACATGTGTGGACTTGTCCTCCACAGCTTGTGAAGGTGTTGTCATTGCTAACAAGACAAGTGGAGTGATTGAGAGCCAAAATTTCCCAAACAGCTACCCCTTTAATTCTCGATGCAGCTGGACCATCCAGACCACTATGGGCAACACTATCAACTACACTTTTGCTGCTTTTGACCTAGAGGGTATCTCACCCAGCTGCATCTATGACTATTTGGAGGTCAGTATATGCTTGGGTTGAGGGTTGAAGTAGAGTTCACAGTTGGGCAAGAACCCCAAAAATAATGTAAGTTTACATCATAGCTGGCATGTCTATGAAGAACTGAACATTAGCATTAGGAATTAATTCTGTGTAAGGAAAGCCTGCATATCTTTTCAAGCCATGATGTGCCATAGGGCTGAATCATCCCAAACTCTTCTTCAATTCTTATCTCTATGTCTAATACCATTGAGTACTACCTGAGTTATATAATACAGGACTGGGCAACACACGTCTCTCTCTAAGCTGTCATGGAATTATTCATATTCATTCATTGGCAGGCTTTTTTAAATCTCACAATAAATGCATTTAGTCCTTGCTTGCTTCCTTCATCACCATGGTGATCCAAACAGCCATGACATCATGGGGCCCACTGAAGAGAAGCAGGAATTTTCTGTTGTAGGCCTTTCGCACAGTCTACAATCCCTGTCTTCCCTCAGGCAGCCTCCTGCAATAGTGAGCTGCTGTTGTTTTCACTGCACTCATTCCTTCAGGAATCTGTCAGCTCAGCTCTGTAGAGATAAATAACAATAGTTTGAGAAGACAGTACCATTTACACAAAATGTGCTGAAATGTGAGGGTATGTATTTATCATGTGTTCACATGCTTCACAAGCTAGTGAGAAGAGAAAATGTAGGCTGCATTCCTAAGGTTTATGGTCACCATGATATCATACTCTAAACAGAGGGGCACTGCTTCAGTGAAAACAAAATGTCAGTTCCAGTCTATTTTGTATTCTGTGTTTGTGTAAAATGTTGATAATGTTTTCTGTGCCTGTCTTTGACCAGCTATATAATGGACCAAATACGCAAGCTCCTCTGATTGGTAAATTCTGTGGGAGCACGCCCCCTCCAGCAGGTGCCACCACCAGTAGCAGCCTGCATGTCGTCTTCCGGTCAGACATCTCCATTTCCCTAACTGGGTTCCGGATGCTGTGGTACCAGGATGGTAGGAACACTGCAAAACCATAAGTAGTTAAACACTACAAATAACAATGCTGTTTGCATTGAATACAAGTCTTTGAAATATAAAGAAGGCAAAAAGCAGAGCAAATGTAATGCCAAGAAGTCTTAATGACAGAATTGGACAGACTGTAGCTTTAAAGGCCCCTGGTTTGATCCCAGTTTCAGCTTTTGGGGAGCAGCTATAACCTAGAACAGTGTTTCTCAAATTCAGTCCTGGTGCCCCAGTGCTCAGCATATTTAATGGTTAATCTGTTCCCAACACACCTAATTCAAATAATAAAGTCATTAACAAGCCATTTCAGTCATACGGGGGGTGTGTTAAAGCAGGGCACCCTCTTTACTGAGCACAAATTTGAGAAACCTCAAGGTAAGAGAAGCAGCCTTTTGACTGGAAGAGTCCCTGAACCAACAGGTTGTTACTGAAGTTCCCTTGAGCAAGGCACCAATCCACCAAACTGCTCCATGGGTGTCACAGCAGAGGCAGCCCATTGCTCACTGTTCCAGAGGCACTGTGTACTCACTGTTGCTCTGGAATGTATCTTTGTGTTCAATGCATAGAAAGGTTAAATGTGGAGGAACCAATTCACCAACAAAAATGGTGAATTGGTTCTTCTTGTTTCAGTGGTATTACTCAGAAAGCACAAAGTGGACACAGACTGTACACAAAGAAAGGGGAGTTACTGCCTTGATTAGTGAGAAAGACAAGTAATAAATAATGTGCACTAAAGAACAGCTGAGATTATGTCCTTCACATGGTTCTGATTTACACACTAGTCATATCCATCCCACCTCATCCGTTGTGTCTGTGGGAAGTTAACAGAAGCAAGAAGTTTGAGGTTCTCTACTTGTACTGTAACTGTATATCAAAGGAAACCCATTGTGAGACTGTGTGGAGAGCAACTGCCCTTAGTCATCTTTTCCAGAATGGGGATGTGGAAAAAACAGGCTCTAGAATTGCCAGGAAGAGAAACACCTTTTCATTCTGTTCCATTTTAGAGCTGTAAGTCAACCTTCAAATGAGATATGCATCACTTAAGCAGATCAGGTTAAATATATTGTAGTTAACTTAAACTAATGGCATTTTAATCAATGTCAACTACAGAAAACATAATTCATTTGGTTGCTGGTGTGCATAGTACTGATTTGGTGTTTTTGTGTGTGTGTGTGTGTGTGTGTGTGTGTGTGTGTGTGTGTGTGTGTGTGTGTGTGAACATGGTCTGTAGCTTCTGTAGCTAATATCTAGGGGCAATGAGTCACTAGGCTGATGGGTGTGGCTGTGTTTATTTGTACTGCCACAGTGGACTGAGAGCCAGCTTCAGCTCCCAGGCTACAGAACTAATTCACAGAACTCAACTAACCCTCAGCATACTGGTGGCCAAAACAACTGTACTGGCATTTTCATATTCCACTTAGCTCTTCTGATATGATGCAATCATTTGGAAAATAAAGTTGAGATTTCCAACATGGGCACAGAGTAGTGACAAGCTTGAAGTTATTATATAACATCTGGAAATAACAATGTGGTCTTGTCTTGCAGCTGGAAAGCTTACCCAGAAAGAGACAGTAAAGGCAGGGGCTATTATTTGAATTGCTCTTGCCAGACAAAGGGCTCCTCCTGGAATGGGGTTTAGTGCAGAGTGTTTCATTACTGTGTGTAGTAAGAGTGAGATATGGAAAACCTCCAGCCCATCTTCTTTTCCCCTATGAGCTGTGGGTGTGGGGGAGGTGGAGCTTATTGATTAAAGAGAGAAGGGTGGGGGTTACATCCTAAAATCATGTGTTGTTGCTGTGTTCAGTAACATTATAGTTTTGGTACTGCACATCGGGTTAAATAAAAATAATTGTTTCAGACATCACATGCTTCTGAGCTCAGAGTGTCACCCTTCACAACCTTAGAATATCCGTGAAGTGAGTTTAAGGCTGAGAATGTGATTTCTGGGTCAGACATTTCTCTCTAAAAAAGCTACACCTCCAGGGTTTTTTGAAGTCACACACCGTCACTCTCTTGCATCTTCCCAAATTGTCACAGAGACTAAAATGTTCTGTCCTCATATAAGCCTCACATCTCACCTGGAGTCCCTCAGTGCCAGATTTTACATTACAACTCATTAGGATGATACTAAATTTAGCACTGATTCTCAGAGTCACAGAGGTCTTTTGTTCTATGAAGACACTGATTCTCAAAGCCCTGTGTATTGATTTTTCCTTATGTGTTGAGTGTAAATAGGGACTGACTGGGTCTTCCTGAGCAATAGTTTTAAAACCATTGTTTAATTCTTGTATTAAAATGTAGTCAAGGGAAATGAAGTCATGGTAAATATTACAAACCTGGTACCTCCTGTAAAAGGTTTTAAACTGACGTAATGTGTTGCATTGCAGTAAACTGTCTCATTATTGCCCCCTGCAGGTTGTGGCGGAGAGCTCTATGGGGCCTCTGGCTCTTTCAACAGCCCAGACTATCCTAACAGGTACCCTGAAAACAAGGAATGTGTGTGGTACATCCAGACCAGCCCTGGCAGCAGTGTCATCATCACCATTCATGAATTTGATATAGAGTATCATCCCAGCTGTGACTTTGACCTGCTAGAGGTAAAGATAATTATTATTTTTGAGTCTCTTCCTCTCTGTTCCTTAACATAAATCTTTGCACAAAAATAAAAACAAATATAAGCTTCTAAAGGAGCAGTGTATAATATCAATCATATGCATCTTACCTAGTGCAAATTTAAGAGCATGTTTCAGCTCTTGAGGCGAGAGCAAGGAATAATTGGCTACCTAACAGAAAACCCATTGTTTACTGCATAGTAAACATGTTCAGCAATACCAGTGTATTATTTTGGTTTTGTACAATTTCAGAGTGAAAAATGGGAAACGAAAACATTGTAAAAGTATGGGAACCCTAGGAGTGTACTCAGATAACTTTTCCAGACGTCTAAGACCTTAATTAGCCTGTTAGGGCTTATTTAGTCTTCGTCCTCACCATAAGATTCAGTATCAGCAGTTTGCCAAAGAACATCTAAACAAGCCTGATGCATTTTGGAAACTGCCCTGTGCACCAATGAGGTTAAAATAGAGTTTTATGGCAACAATAAGTAAAGGTATGTTTGGAGAAAAAAAAGCACAGATTTGTATGAAAGTGACACATCTCCAACTGTTAAGCATGAGGATAGATCAATCATAGACCTCACAAGTTGCAAGCTGAAGGTTTTCCCATGGCCCTCACAGTCCCCTGATCTGAACATCTTTGAAAATGTGTAGATAGGTGGCCCAGGAGACTCATAGAACAGAAAGATTTTGCAATGAAGAATGGATGAAAATCTCTCAAACAAGAATTGAAATACGTTTTTAAAGGAATTTTAAATGATATAATGTGTGTTAATATAAACTAAAATATTACAGACAATTTTTAAACTGTGTGTCATGTCATAGCACTCTTAAGGGAACCAATTATGTCCACAAAACTACCCTGTATATAATTTAATTCTGAGTTATGTGATTGTAATAGTTTCATAACTAATACATTCAACACAAATACATAAATGCCTTTGAGAACTATGTAAATATGTTTGCAGAGGTGAGCTGTTTAAAAATATGTATAATTCATTTACCTAATACTGTATATTATTATATTTTATAGATGCATTATTTGTCCAAGAAATTAAAATTAGTTTTAATCAGTTTTAATAAACAAAGATGATCAAAATGCAGTGTTTGTGTGGTGCGGGTTTGTGTGCCCCGTTGGCACACATCAGGCTCAGTGGGCACGTTGAGTGGGGCCTGCGTACCTCAGACCTTTGGAATGCTGACCTCCACTGTCACAGTGAATAGGGTTAGCAGGGTGGAAGAGAAGTGGAAATCAGAGCTTAGAGCACAGGCTTTATCTGTGGCTCTCTCTCAACTACACGCGCGCTCACACACATACACATACATACCAGCCTGCAGCTTTTTGTGGAACAGAGAAACCTCTTGCTGCCTCTAACCAGACATTTCCTCAGTGTTGTGGCAGTTCAGTAGGCTGCCACTGAAGTTCAGAACTAAAGCATGATTTCTCATTAAGGCTGAAAATTTTAAGCCCAAACTGAGAACTGCCCAAGCATGAACATTGCCTACTTAACCTATTGCTCTTGCTTTTATTTTAACCCTGAGGGTAAAACACCCCAAACTCTTCCTATAGTGGTATTTTCCAGACTTTACATATTTGCATTGCCATTTCTATGTCAAAAAGTTGTGTAACAGGCTTTCTTTCTGATGTGTGCAGGTGTATGGAGGTCCTGACTTGAGTGCCCCACGACTAGCCCAGTTGTGCACCACACGTCCCCCTAGTAACCCTCTCCAGGTGTCAAGCACTGGCAATACTGTCACAGTTCGTTTCAAGAGTGATGAGTATGTCAGTGGCAGAGGATTCAATGCTAGCTGGCAGGAGAGTCCAGGAGGTGAGTTTATGCATACATCTTTATACACAAAGGCCTCCTTGGTTCTTCCAAAAGCAGTTTGCGAGGTTTTATTATCGATCATATTTTTCATGCTGTAAGAATCCTTTGTGGTCAGTTTCTTCACATGTTCTGCTGTTTATTTTGCATAGGATGTGGAGGACCCATCACAGCACCCAGTGGAGAGATACATTCCCCTCAATATCCCAACAAGTATCCGAACAATGTAGACTGCTCGTGGGTCATCACTGTTGATGAGGGTCACAGGATTCTTTTCAACTTTACTGACGTGGACATCGAGAGTCACTCCTCATGTCTATGGGATTATGTGGATGTGAGTGACTGGTGTATGACTTCTGGCCCATTTTGCTCATAATAGACTTTGAAGCTTCAGTATTGAACACAGGCTGCTATTCATTTCATGTACGGTATACCCACCATATTAAAGAGTCATGCAGTAGTGATTCACTTTTAGTCACCATTCCTTCAGATTTGCCTTTTATATCACTGAAAGTTGCCTCACTTTCTGTCTCTTTTGGGGCTGAGAGTATAAGAGGTCTACAGTTTGGCTGAGTGTTGTTTCCTAAATACCGAGCCATAATGCTCAACCAGTGAATGCTGTTTGTACATGATAAATCATCTTGCTTATTATTACTTATTCCTTCTGATGCGTCAGATCCATGATGGTCCAGGAGAGTCCTCACCTCTGTTGGCCAAAGTATGCGGCTTCTCCAAACCTGATCCCATTTTCTCCACAAAAAACGTAATCTTTGTTCGCTTCAGATCAGACTTCAGCAGCAATCACAGGGGTTTCAAAGCTGAATTCTCAGAAGGTTAGTCACAACTCAAGTACAATTCCACTGTCATATGTATGTGGTGCCATATCAGAGTGGGTCTAAACTGCAGTTTAATTTCCTTTTTATACAGCATGTGGATCCACCATTATGGCTGATGATGTGGGAGGTTTTATTGCCTCTCCAAACTATCCTTACCCATACCCCAACAACCAGAATTGCAGCTGGATCATTATTGCACAGGAGCCATGTGCGTGTGCCAAATTCAGCTTCACATTTTTATATATAATTATATAATTTGTGTGTAATTCTTCTATAATGGGTCTTTTGATGTGTATTTCTGTCTCATCCATGAACAGTCAATCATGTGACGTTGTCATTCACTGACTTTGAGTTGGAGATGATAAACAACAACTGCTCCCATGATGCAGTAGAAATCTTAGATGGTGATAACAGTGGGGCTCCATCAGTTGGTAATTATTTTCTCTCCCTCATCCTCACCTCTAATACTGTTTCAAAGTTATTATCTGGCCAGGATTGTAGAAGCAGATACTGTACTTTTTTTAATATCTGGTGCATTTGTTTGTTCTCAGGGCGCTACTGTGGCAATGACATTCCTCATCCTGTTACGTCATTCAGCAATGCTCTGGTGGTCAACTTTGTGTCTGATGTTTCTGTAACCAAGAAAGGCTTCAGGGCAACGTATATGGCCTCCACCTCAGGTAAACAATCAATAATTCTTCCATATGTCCACACACAAATGTAGCAATATTATTGGTTATACAAAATGAAATTGTATGTATTTAATACTGAACATAGTTGAATAGGGGTGAATCTGAAAACATTCCATTTCATTAGGGTTGTGTTTTTCCTTATAACAGCATGTGTGCATCTCTCCATTCTAAATTAATTTAACCCTCCTACTGTGTTCTGGTCAAATGTGATGAACTTACAAGATTTCATGACTTTTACAAACAGGGTATCTAAACGTGTAACATAAATTTGGATGCTTTTTATTTAACTTCTGTACACCCTTGCACATTGTGATAACATTTGACAACATGCTAGCTGTCTCTTGTGACACCATAGCAACCACCGGATATACCATAAGCAACTCCAGCAACCAATTAAGCTGTGCAATCATTCTGTGTTTTCTTCAGAGCTGTTGCTGTTCTTTAATGTATATGCACATTAAACATGATTAAGATTTGGGGTAATGATCCCTACTTTACTGATAAAATCATACTGATCCGTTTTGACCAGGGGCACAAAAGATGCCAACAAATGTTCTTGTTCAACTTTGCCACAAAGTACTGTGTAATAAATAGCAAAAGTTGCATGAGCTCAGATCAATGACACCTGCAGGCCATAAATAGGTTAAAAGAAGTTAAGTTAATAAAAGATCTAACACAACTTTAGGTGATAATATTCCTATTATTATTAGCTATCATAAATAGCTATAATGGGCCAGTCATTTTTACTGTGAACACAAAACTAGTTGAAACAAACAAATCAGAAGGGTTTAGAGATGTTGAAAGCCAAAATATTGTCTCCAGTCTTATTGGAAAGCAATGAGATCAGGCAACATACAGTAAAACCATTTCATATAATAGTTCTGACTTATGGATTGGATGGTTGTGGATGGAGCTTTACATCATTAGGAATGACTTTGTTTAGATCTTACTAATTGAAATGTGCAGAAATTAAAGTAAAAAAAAAAAAAACACTTTAACTTTCTGTCTGCTTCTGTCAGGCTGTGGAGGCAACCTGCACATGGAGTCTGGGGCCTTCAACAGCCCTAACTATCCAGATGCCTACCCACCCAACATTGAGTGTGTTTGGACCATCATTAGTTCCCCTGGAAACCGCCTACAACTCTCCTTCATGTAAGCATATTCCAAGTGTTATTCCCATCTCACTTGTAATTAAACCCACCTTTGTAATGAGTGAGTCCATGCTCTGCTCTCTATTTCTGATTTTTTTGAATATAGTTTGTTCGAGCTACAGCAGAGTACAGGCTGTAGTAATGACTATCTAGAAATTCGTGAGGGGAACTCTACAGGCTTTCTGGTTGGCCGTTTTTGTGGAAACTCCCTTCCATCTAATTACACCTCTCTCATTGGTCATGTGCTCTGGATCAAGTTTGTCTCAGACTCCTCAGTCAGTGGAGCTGGGTTCAGGGCCACCTTCTCCCATTGTGAGTTTAAACACACTTATTTTTCAATATTAATAATATGCCAAATTATCACATTCAATGCACTCACTATAAAAGATGTTTTAACAGAGCTCATAGTGTCTTGACTTGCTGTTTTATTGTCCATTTCCTCTGTGTCTCCAGTATATGGAAATGATATCACTGGTACTTCTGGCCAAATTGCTTCACCCCTTTACCCCCGCACATACCCAGTAAATGCAGACTATCGCTGGACAATCACAGTCAGTGGAGACTCCTACATTCAGATCCATTTCCTAGATATTGACATAGAGGACTTGTATGACTGCTACTATGACCAACTCAAGGTTTGGACTGCTCTGTAAATTTGAGTTTTGATAGGGTTATAGGATTGCTGTGATATTAGAGAGAAACAAATCTTTTTTACATTCAATCTATGTGTCTTTTTAATGTCTATAGTTATTTGTTAGTTCTGTCTCTGCTTGTTAGATATTTGATGGACCTAATGTTCATGCATTACCCCTGGGAGTCTTCTGTGGGCTGTTTTTGCCTGGACCAGTGAGAAGCTCTGGTAGCACAATGACCCTGGAGTTCAAATCAGACTTTGTGGTTGGAGGGAGAGGTTTCCTTGTTCGTTGGACAGCCATCCAGAGTTCTGGTCCTTTGCCTACCATATCACCAGGTATGATCACACCCTTTGCGTGAGTCATAAGCTATGTTGTACTAATTGTGCAAAAGTGTCTAATAGAAAATTGCTCTTAATTAGGTGCTTGTGGAGGGGCTCTCATGCCTGAGGAAACACCTAGATTCCTCTTCTCTCCTGGTTGGCCTAATGAGTATGAGCCAAACTTAGAATGCACATGGGTAATCCGCTCACCTGACTCCACCGTGGAGCTCAATATGCTGTTCATGGACATTGAGGATGAAGCCACATGTTTCTATGACAGTTTAGTCATCAGAGATGGTGAGAGTCTACCCTTTCATTGTATTTTACTTAACTTTCTATATTGTACATAAACAATTGTATTCCCTCTTCTATGAAGTTACAATTTCTGATGACAGTATCAGTAAATACTTTTTTATATGTGTTGCTGAGTGCCTTTGCAGAATGTAAACTATGGTTCTTTTTTCTTTAGGTGAAACTAACCTGTCCCCAGAGCTGGCAAGGCTGTGTGGTCGTCAATTGCCTGGTTCCCTCCATTCTACGGGTGACTCCATGTTCCTTCGTTTCAAGTCAGATAACAGCATCAGTGGTCATGGCTTCAATGCATCCTACTCTAAAGGTGAACTTCCAAAAGCAAGACTGTTTCAGTGATCATATACTAACTGTACATATCAATGTATATAACCCCATTAACTGTGTTTGTCAGGTTGTGGTGGTCTGCTCCATTCAGACAGAGGAGTACTGAGCTCCCCTCACTACCCTGAAAATTACAGGCCTAATCTGGACTGCAGCTGGCATGTGATGGTCACTTCTGGCTATAGAGTCTCAGTCTCTTTCCTAAGTCCATTCCAGGTTCAAGGTTATGGCACTGCCTGCAGCTCTGGAGACTATCTGGAGGTGAGGCCTTGTTTGGGAAAATAGAACAATAATATTCCAGGTCCTAGTGTGAGACAGAGATACAGCTTGCCTTTAATTGTGTTTAATTTAATTGCCTTTAATTTCCTTAGTTGAGGAATGGCCCTGATGCTGATGCACCATCTCTAGGTGGTCGTCTGTGTGGATCCAATGCCCCTGCTGTTACACAGAGCACTGATAACCATCTGCATGTGCGATTTGTCTCAGACACCTCAAATGAAGGCAGTGGCTTCAAACTGATATTTGAAGCACACAGTAATGGTAAGGATTTAGAAGGAGCTGTTTGAATCAAATAAAACTTAATATGTGTGAATGTAAGGATCATATATGCGATTAAAATATTAGAGTGAAAGTTTATGGGGAAAAATTAATTGAAAAGAGGCTCTTGTACCGTGTTGGCTAACACAGTGAGATACGGTTCATAATGGAGGCATAGAGGTTCTGGCATTCTGCAGCACGTTTGCCCAAAGGTGTTGCAGCTGGGCCCGTAAGTGCTCAATTGGTAATAAATCTGGCAAAAGTCAAGGAAGTGTTGCAGTCTGGCAGAAACAATTCCTGGGAAACCCTTGCTGTTTGTGGGTGAGCATTATCCTGCTGCAGGATGCCCTGCACATATTGCTGAGCTGATAGTGTTCCTTATACATATACTGCTGAGCTCTTAGTGTCAACTCTTCACCATATGTGTATTTGTGACTACATGTGACCACTGCTCCTAACACTTCCTAACAGCTTGGCCAGAACATCCTGGATAGTGGGCAGTGATGTGCCCCCACTGTCTGTCAACTGGGCAAAGTCTCTTGTCTAGCAGCCAATGATCACTTACCAGTGGTACACTACCCAAAAGTAGCCACTGAGAGTCTGTTTATAGGGCAGCGGTGGAAACACTCTTATGCCTTCTTGTGCCAACACCCATTGTCTTTCCCGACCCTGTTCCAGGAGCCACTTGAGATCTTGTTATTTATTTTATCACCAAAACTAACATAATATTAGTTACATCAATTAAATGAAACAAATAATTCATGATTTTGAAAAATCTCTTTGGTATGCTGTAATAATGAAATAAATAACTCAGGTTCTTGAGAAAATGATCTACTGTGTTTGTAAATGCCCAATTACATGTAATACAGAAGTAACAATACCACTGATAAAAGATATTATTTATTGATGTAATTATTTGATACATTTTTAATCTGTAAAATGAGATGAGTTGCAATAAATGCTTGTGTTTGTTCAGCTTGTGGAGGGACCATTGAGTTGAAAGACGGAGATCCACCAGGGTACATAACATCACCCAACTACCCATCAAACTATCCAGTGAATAGTGACTGTGTGTGGATTATCATGGTGCCCAATGGGGAGTCTGTGCAGTTGGACTTTGAGGATTTCTACATTGAGCCAAACACACAGTATGGGTCATATCTTTTGGTTGTGCGTTTAGGCAAACTTAATTACTTTATTTTGGTATGTTTTGCTTAAAAATCTTCATAATCACAATCTTGTCTTCCAGGTGTTACTATGACTACCTTGAAGTACGCAACGGTGTTCATTCGGATGCTGACCTGCTTGCAAAGCTCTGTGGCAATACACGACCTTCTACACAACATTCTACTACATCTGCTATGTACCTTCGTTTCCGTACTGATCACATCATTACACACCAGGGTTTTAAGGCCAAGTACTCAATAGGTAAATTAGACCAATACCCTAATAGAAATGTGTAAACTTGTACAGTTTATTAATGTGTAATCATTATTCCTCACAAACAGCTACATGTGGTGGCACATACATTGGCCAGAGTGGTACCATTAGAAGCCCAGGATACCCAGACTCAAATTACCCAGACAACTCCAACTGTGAGTGGTACTTGGAAGGACCAACTGGACACTATCTGACCCTCAGCTTTTCAGCTTTTAATCTGCAGAGCTCCACTGACTGTGCCAATGATTATGTAGAAATACGCGAGTACAATGCTTCTGGTAAGAACCAGCAGTACCAGGCATTAGAATATTTGCATTGTTTTGTACAAGATATTAATCACAGCTTAACTGTTCTCCAGGCCGCTTGCTCGGAAATCACTGTGGAAGCAGCCTGCCTGCACCCATCGACACAAGTGACAGTTTTGCGTATGTCAAGTTTGTCTCAGACAGCAGTGTCAATGCAGCAGGATTCAGCCTATCATTTGAAGCTAGTGTAGAAGGTAGGTGAAACTGTAGGTTACTGACCCATGAGAGATTCCACTGTTGGTTTCAATCCTGAATCACCACCTTTATCTTCCTTTTTATATAGAATGTGGAGGGGATCTAAATGCCCCCTCTGGGACCATTTCATCACCAAACTACCCTAACCTGTATCCTCATAATCGGCTATGTCGGTGGAGAATCACTGTACCTCAAGGCAGGAGGGTCACACTCACCTTTAATGACCTCAGACTAGAGGAACACGGAAGCTGCATGTATGACTATGTAGAGGTGAGGTTACTGCTGATTTTGGCTTTGGTTATGTGCATGACCTTCACATATCAGACAACAAATAATGCAGGCCACAGTAAACTGTATCCTCGGTCCTGGCCACTGATTTGCACGATGATCAACATGTATGAATTAATTATTTATTCATCTGAAATTATTCCTAGGTCATCAATGGAATAGTGGCCAATGCCCCTCGTCTACAGCGTTTCTGTGGCTCTGTACCTGCAGGCACACAAATAAAATCATCTGGCAACACTATGACTGTTGTTTTCTCCACTGATTCTTCTGTGTCCAATGGTGGATTCACTGCAGAGTACTCCTCAGATGAGGCAGCGGGTAAGAGAAGTTACACATATTGTAAGAACTTCAAGATTCAGAATAATTATTACATTTATTGTCAGATTGCAATGTTATTCTGAAGGAACATAAAGATCACCAGGAAGAATAAATGCTTAAAACTTCGATTGAAATGGACAGTATTCATTGAGCTAGACAGAAGTAGTGTATGATGTCAAGTATATGTGCAACATGCCAGATGTCTTGACATGGAGTTGTAGAGCTTCCTAATGGTGTCTTCCGATAATTTTATGAAGCTTGAATATTGTCTCACAGTTCTTACAGATTTTGTGGTAGGGATGCTGATCTGACTGCCCATGGCATAGTATCTGCCCATGGCATAGTGCTGTCCTGTTGGAATAGCGCACCAGTGTGCATTCAGAAAAGATAGGGCAACTGGTTGCAGGACCTCATTAATGTAACTTTGGGGTGCCAAAGTACCTGTAATGAAGACCAAAGATGATCTGGAATTGTGAAAAATTACACCACACACCATGACGGCATGCCTTTTGGACATGTTGCATGTGACAATAAACTGTTGATCTTGGTGCTAACCACGGTGCCTCCACACACAGATTCATTGGTCATGTCCACCAAGAAAAAAGTGAGACTCATTACTGAAGATGACCCACTGCCTTTCTGAGTGACTCCATGATAGTCTGCTATGACATCGCTGCAGTCTGTTGCAGTGTTGCTTTCCTCTGCATGCAACTATTTTTTTAACGGTGATGTTTGTTCATCACCATCAGACACTGATGACCTGCTTATTGCAAACCTAGTCTGCTTTTTTCTACAGTATGTGGAGGAATCCTTGATACCCCAGGAAACTTCACATCACCTGATTATGGCATTGGTAACTACAGCAACAATTTGAACTGTGAGTGGCTGATCCAGAATCCACATCATATCAACTCCTCCATTGTAGTGCTCATAGATGACATGCACCTGGAACACCATCAGACCTGTGAATGGGACTACCTAGAATTTAGACTTGGTGAGTGAAATTGCAATCCAATATAAAGGAAAGTGTAAGGTCTTTATATTATGAAACACAATGTACATGTCTTTTATTTGTCTTTTTGTTGTATTGATGATTTCATGTCATCTCTGTAAAATATTTTTCATTCCTGTCTAGGTGACGTTAATGCTGAATTAATTGCTCGTTTTTGCGGTCAGACCCTTCCTGGTTTTCCTATTGTGGTCTCCACTGGTCAACTTTGGGTTCATTTCCGATCTGATGAAGCTGTCGTTGACCTGGGTTTCAAAGCTACTTATTACTTTTCAGGTGACTTAATTTTCTGGTGGGAAAAGAAAGAAATCATTTGAGATTTGATACATTCATTGGCAAGTTGTAAACAAAATAATTAAAAAAAAATATTGCACTATTTAGACTGTGGAGGGACCCAGACTGGAGAGGGAGGGTCCATTTCCAGTCCTGGTTTCCCAAATGAATATCCATCCCCAAGTCGCTGTGCCTGGCACTTGGAGGCTCCAGAAGGCCATACCATAACTGTAAGCTTATTTATACAAAATTCAAGTCTTCTTCAGCACTGTCATATTTTTGACAGAATATTTGCCTATAAATCATCTTTTCTGGTGTTGCTGACAGCATATTCTCTCTTTACCCAGCTAACATTCACATACTTTGAAGTAGAAGAACACATTCAATGTTCTTGGGACTCAGTGACAGTCTTCAATGGAGCCTCTCCAGGCTCTCCTATAATTGGTCAGTACTGTGGTCATTCTTCCCCTGGTATAATCCAGTCAGGTTCTAACAAGCTAGTGGTCGTGTTCCTGGCTGATCACTCTGTGTCCAAAGGAGGGTTTATGGCTACCTGGACAGTAGACTCCTCAGGTATGGACTAATTAACAAAGTGTGCTCTTGAATATTGTTTGTATAAAGTTTCATTTAATGTTTGATATTTTTCTAATATTTTCTCTTTCTTTCTCTTTTCTCTCCCCAGGATGTGGTGGGGTCATACATGCTGACATGGGTACCATCAAGTCCCCCAATTACCCTCAGAACTTCCAACCTAATGTTGAATGTTCTTGGACTATCATTGCTCATGAAGGAAACCATTTGGAGATGGGATTTGCTAGTGATTTCCAGATACCTGATTCCAGTGGGCACTGCCAGAGTAGTTACATCAAGGTACCAATTTGAAAGACATTAAGCTTAACTGACACACACACACACATATATATATATATATTCATTCTTGTGCCTATTTCTCAGGTGTGGTCGGGTAACAAAGCTGAGGACAATGCTCTCTTGGCCACTGGGTGTGGCTCCACTGCTCCACCTGCCATCATTGCTCCTTTCAATATCATCACTGCCCGCTTCCAGTCCACTGACACAGTTGGCAAAGGCTTCTCAGCATCCTTCTTTACACGTGTGTACCAAAAGGCTTAATTGTAGGGCCTATTCCCAGCCAAAATACTTATATGGGGTCACATGGGCGGATTGTGAGCTTAGTAGGTTGCAGGTAGAAATGTTGCTGGGATCCAATTTGGCCTTCCAAATTGGCCCCATTGTTACAGTTCATCTTAATTTAACATAGGTACAATCTAGGTCCTATGTGCAGTGTACAACCCATGGGGCCCATCAAGGGCCCTGGTGAGCACCAATGTATGGGGCCAATATGGAACAAAACTTGAAACAGGGAATTAGATGGGCTACTCATACATGTGCATGTGCAAATATACATGTAATATTGGATTGAGTTTACTCTACTATCCCCCTTTTCTTCTTGTGTATTCGTGAACATGTTTTGGGTCTTAGCATTACTGGTCTTTTCTCTAACAGGCTGTGGAGCCAACTTCTCTGCCCCTGCTGGTCGTGTGGTATCTCCAAATTACCCAGACGAGTATCCTGCCAATTCCAACTGTGATTATCTGATTGATTCTGGAGCACAGACCGTAATTCTCATCACCTTTAAAACTTTCCAGTTAGAAGGTAGGTGTTGCTTTTAGCATGTTAAGATATTAGATATCATATATGTGAATCTGGATCAATCTGGATGCATAAAAATAGGGAAATCCTAACTTATGACAGTTTTGCAAATAAACAACCCCTTTAAACACACAAATTCATTTTCTTTTAGCTGACTCAACCTGTTTTTATGATGGAGTAAAGATCTACAGTGGCTCCTCTGCGATTGGAAATCCTATTGCTACTCTGTGTGGCCACACTGTCCCAGGCCGCTTCTCCACTTTTGGGCCCATGCTTCTCAAATTCTACTCTGACACTATCATCAATGATAGAGGGTTCCTTGCTGAATACTCTGCCATCCGTAAGTATTATGTCATGTAATGTAGTGCTGGGCAATATGTCCTCAAATCAATTTCATGATAAATGGAACATTTTACCTTGATAACCATAAATAAACAAACTTTATAATGAATGACAGATGCAGCATTTTTTCTTTTCTACACACTGCATGAGTTGCATAGTTGTTTGAGTTTATATACCAAGTCACTGACTGGTTGAGATGGAGTCACATGAATATACATATGATAGTATATGGGGACAGTACATGAACACACAGTGAGGAATTATTATTAACAGTAGGACTGGGCCGTTGGACCAAAGATTTTAACTATTGTACTTTTTAAGTTGCAGTTTTACACTGAATACATATTCACTGTATTTTTATTTATTTATTTGTTTGTTTAGTAAAACTGGCACCTTATGGTAGTTTATAGTACTGGTGGCTTAATGTCCTCCATAATTGGTCAGTTTGTTAGTGATAATATAATCTTATCCAGGACAGTAGTGAACAAGTTTACTTTTAATCAGGCAGGCATGTGAACAACCTATTGTCCTTGAGAGATTGTGTGTGCTTGCCAGGTAAAACAATCAGGTACCCTATAATCAGCCGGTCCAAATAATGGACACTTTGAATTCTTGGTCTATTCCTCTCTCCCTCACCTAATCAATTTGAGGGAATTCCCACTTTACTTAAATCAACTGTTAGGAAATTTGTGGATCTAAGCATTGCACATACGGAGCCAATTTTAAGGAACTGTTTGGACTGGCTGATAATGGTGTCCTTACACTAATTGTTTTTTGACGTTTGTTATAAGCACAAGAAACACAGACCATAGGAGACAGTATATGGCCTTTAATCAAATTTAAAAATACTGAAATTACAGACAAGGGCAAGGTTACATAGATAAATGTGTGTGAAGGTCAGTTTATTTCTGATTAATTGCCCATCCCTAATGTAACCTGTTTTATACTGTTGCCCACCAGTAGTCCAAGAATATCTAAGCAAGTGAATAAAGATTTAAAGTTTTTTTAAGTTTTAATATATAAGCTAAGAATCTTTGTAATTTGTCACTAATTTACATAAGATAGCTTGTAATAACAGTAGACTAGGATTGATATGGCTTTCAGCAAAATGAGTGGGCAGTTGGTACGCATACTGGTATGCCTGTAGCTTTGGCAGTGCCCCTGGGTGCGGGCCTGAATTGTTTACCAACGAGAGGAATGTTAGAGCCATCCATTGAGCCCAAAAGTGTGGAATGAATGGAATGAAGGGACTCTGCGCTTTTCAAACAATTAGAGGGGATTTGGGACAGGGCCCCAAATGCCAGGAATATGCATATATGCAGGAGGATTCTGCAACAGATTCCTCTGTGCTCAGACATGTGCACACACACGCACACAAACAAGTGCAATTGTGAATGGCTGAGCAGATTATGCTGAACAACAGGCCAAGTCAGTTTGAGGTTGTCTGATCTCTGACCTCTGTATTAGTCAGACTTTTTAACTCATGCTTTTGTTATCATGCAGAACATGGACATTATAACCAATATAACCCCCCTGTATGAACTTGGTACCAGGCAAGAAGTAGTATTGTATCAAAACAGACCGTCCTGTAGCTCTTTAATTAAACAATCATTAAGTTTACTAAGATATGCTATCCTTTGTTATAATGATGCAAAATGGTCAAATGCAGTATTTGAAACATGTTTGAGTGTGTAATCATGTTACCATTTTGTTTTCAGCTTGTGGAGGTGTCTTCAATGGGACTTCAGGGACAGTTAGCAGTCCTACTCATTCCATTGCCAACTACCATCACAACATCAACTGCACCTATCACATCACTGTGAATGAAAATCGTATCATCGATCTTAAGTGAGTGTTGATTGTTATTGACATATTTTACTGTTAGCTGCCTTCAATTCTCAGATTGTTATAATCATAGAAAACAGGGTCGGATGTTCAAATAGATGTGAATTATCATGACTCTTTTCTGGACACTTCTACATTAGGACACCCTACAGTTTTAACTTAAATCAATCCCTTCTTAGTCCACTATTGTGTCAATGTACCTTGAAAAGCAACATTATGTGATAATTGGTGATAAAAGTTGTGGCGCATATTTCCCTTGTAATTCACTTTTACACCACTTCTGTAAAGAAAAGTCAAGCTATGAACCCCTTTTGGTACATGTGCACTTGTTGACAAACTGAGAGATACAGAACCAATATCTAAAATAAAAGAAGCATCTTGACTGATGCTGTCGGGTTAGGTAATATATCGTAAATATCAAAATATCGAGACGTGTAAAAAATAACTATATTGTAATATTGCATCTTTTATGCAGGTTATCATCGGTGTATGGTTTAATTTCAAACAGAATGTGAGTGCAATGGTTTGGTTCTCAAGGACTGACACTCAACTATCTTGTTCATATTATGCCATCAAAATATAACAATTAAAGGTTTTAATTTAAATTTACAGGGGTTAGACAATGAAATTGAAACACCTGTCATTTTAGTGTTGGGGTTTTCATGGCTAAATTGGACCAGCCTGGTGGCCAATCTTCATTAATTGCACATTGTACCAGTAAGAGCACACAACATTATGGGTGACATACCAGAGTTCAAAAGAGGACAAATTGTTGCACGTCTTGCTGGCGCATCTGTGATCAAGACAACAAGTCTTTGTGATGCATCAAGAGCCACGGTACCCAGGGTAATGTCAGCACCACCAAGAAGAACGAACCACATCCAACAGGATTAACTGTGGACGCAAGAGGAAGCTGTCTGAAAGGGATGTTGGGGTTCTAACCCGGATGGTATCCAAAAAATTTCATTCCCAAGACATATTGACGCTGTATTGGCTGCAAAAGGAGGCCCTAGTACACCATATTAATAAATGATTGTGGTCTAAAACCAGGTGTTTCAATTTCATTGTCCAACCCCTGGAGAGCATGCTGTCATTTTAGAGTTACAATTAAGTACTGATACTTTAACAATATATCTTGGTAAGGTTTTCATTATATTGTATTGTACATTGTCATTTTCTCAAGCAAATCAAGATTTTCTAATCATTTTGCCCTTACTGTAAAGTTACAGTATATTAAAGGGTTTTACTCAAATGTTTGAGAAATGCTCCCTTAAATTATGTTGTTGTTTTAGCCAAACACTCTTAGCTAAGATGTGTAACTGCAAGCTTTCCATTGTCCACTCCTACATCTACATCTGTTTCTGCTGCGGGAAACCCTGCTGTGCAGCGAAAAATCTTTGCTAAGATTCTCCATCTGTTTCCCTGGCAGGTGCTAGACCTTTTACGGAACTGAGTCAATATGCATTGTGCAAGTGTTTCCTTTTCACATTTTATATACTGTTGTGTGTATTATTCTGCTATAAACCCAAATTTGCTTCTTTCTCAATTAGATTTAACAGCTTCCACCTTGAGGCCTCTTCCACTTGTGCCTTTGACTATGTGGCTGTGTATGATGGTCCAAACACCCTGGCTACACTCCTTGGGAAGTACTGTGGCACTGAGCTCCCCCCAAACCTCAAGTCTTCAACCAATCACTTATTTATTGTGTTCAAAACAGATGCATCAGTGAATGGTGAAGGTTGGAGGGCAACCTACAGAGAAACTTTAGGTATGTTGTTTCATCTTACACTGTGCTGATCTACACTAATACAACACCATTTGTCATGATTAGTTTATTTTATACACAGCACACAGAAATGTAGGTCTTTGGGGTCCCTATTCCCAATCCTAATGAGCAGTTCCCTAATCTGTCAGTCAAAGAGGCATGCAGGCATATTTGCTGAGTGAGTCATCCAGAAGTATTACAAAAGGGCTTGAAGATGGATGAGCAGAATAGTGGTGTTCAGAGGGCACAAGCCTGCTGCTTCAAAACAGCTTTTGTTCTTCTAACCAACCAGTGTGCCAGCCTCTTTACAAGAATCGGAACTCAATGGGAAGAAGTGGACTTTAAGAACTGGCCTGGATGCCGCTCTTTCAGTTTGTTTTTCTGAGTGAGGAGAAAAGTTAGATGTGCTCCAGGGCCAGGCACACCCAGCATAGCTGTTTGATTACAATTGAACACATTCACATCAATCTATCTGGGAACTGTCAAAATATGCAAAATAAAGCCCAGCTGTTCAGACATCTGTGGTCAAAGTTCAGAAATAAAAGAGTGCACTTGTTATTGTATGCTTGTTTTCTTTAACATTTGTATCTTAGCATTTTTGCATTTTTTCTTCATATGTGAAAAGAAAAAGGACAAATAACAAATCAGTTACACATCTGTTAACACATCTTTTCATCTACAAACTCAGTGTGTATATCCAGTTTGCATGATTTTCCTCCTCATGCTTCTTTTTCCTTCTCTAGCTGAGATTCCTCCACATTTCCCATGGTTTAGGAATTTCACTCCCTTAGGACATGACAGTTTTAGCACAGAGTGGAATGAATAACATTTAGAGCAGAATAGATTTTATTACATGAGAGAACTGTAGGAAATTACGTAAATGCATTTAAAACTCATTATCACATAATGTATTTACATTCACTAGTGTTTGTAATGAGTTAAGCATGCTGCATGGCCATCAGAGATGTTCATGGAAGATGCATTGATGGCGGATTACTGCCACCTGCTGTATATTTGTACAATTTCAACAAGAAACGCACAAGCCTGAATAATTTTCATCCATTCTTTCTCCCTTGCCATACAGGACCTCAGCAGGGTTGTGGCGGTTACCTCACCTCTCCTTCAGGGATATTTGGGTCTCCTGACCCTGACTATAATGGAAAATATGAGCATTACATGGACTGCTTATGGACCATTAGTGCTTCTGTCAACAAAGCTATCAACCTCACATTCACTATATTTGACATAGAAGGGACCTCTGGCACTGAGTGTCGATATGATTATGTAAAGGTAGGGGTTTTGTTAATGCACCATATGCTGTATCTTTTAAATATACACTCATTTTCAAAAATACCACCCAGAAGGAAATGTTGGATTGCAGTGCTATTGAGAAGAAAGATAATGGTCACTGGGTATAAAAAATATTTAAAATTTTAACTGATATGGGCAGTATTTATTGAGATACACATGCAGAGGTAGTGTCTCTGAGTTTGACATCAGGTATAACAGAACATGCCAGACAGCTCTGCATGGAGTTGTAGAGCTTCTTAATGGTGACCTGTGATAATCCATCCCATGCAGCTTGAATATTCTCACTCAGTTCCTCCAGATTTTTTTTGTAGTTGTGGAGTGTTGATAGAGTGTCCAGTAGCATCCCACACAGTTTCAAACAGGAATAGGTCTGTTGATGTGACTGGCCATGGCATTGCATCTGTAGCATCAAGGCAAGCTCTTAAAGATGGCAGCAATATGCAGAAAATGTAGAAACACTAGTTGCAGGACCTCGTTAATGTAATGTCAGGCTGTCAAAGTGCAAATGAAGACCACAGATGATCTGAAGAAATTTCACCACACACCATGACAGCATGCCTTCTGAGGAACATCAGAAAGTTACAGCTACTTTTTTATCATTGTTTTTACATATATTATCATCTTTCTCCATGTGATGTGTTACAACAAACTGTTGATTTTGGTGCTGACCACGATGCTGCCACACACTTTTATCTCCATCAAGACAAATGATGACCCTCTGCCATTCTGAGTGACTCCATGACAGTCTGGCATGGCACTGCAGTCATGCATTGAAATTAGTTTATTCCTTCTTGATTTTTTTGACAATGAATGTATCTGTCTACCTTGTGCAATATCTAGAATGTCATCCTGTAATGCTATCAGTATCCATCTTTGATGATTTCTCAATCTCCCATAGATTTATGATGGTGACAATATGAATTACCCACTGGTCGGAACATTCTGTGGAAATGTAGTACCTGCGCCCTTTTTGTCGACTAGTAACTTTCTGACTGTGCACTTTGTTTCTGATGGCTCAGTGTCTTTCCGAGGCTTTAATGCCACCTACAGTGCAGTTGACAGTAAGTTAGTCTCCTTTTCTACATTAAAGCTCATTAAAGCTGTGTTTTATACATTGACAACAATGTTGAAAGTAGTGAAGTGACTGTTTTAATCATTTCATTTAATCAAAGATTAACTTAGAGTCTCCATGCTAAGTTGCTAATGATAGATTTTCCCATCTGAACAGGACTATGTGGAGGAACATATAATGCCACATCTACACCTCAGACCATCACTTCTCCTTTGTACCCAAATGCATACCCTGCTTTTACCTCCTGCCTCTGGGTCCTGGATGCTCCAGCACAGGAGACAGTGAAAATTGTGGTCCAGCAGTTCCAACTGCAACCCAGCCAGAGATGCTCTACAAACTATTTAGAAATGAAGGACTGGCCTGTGGTAAGACCAAAAGTGTTCGTTTATCGTTTAGTCCTCTTTACAGAAGACCTTGACATAGGGCTATTCATTAATTCCTTAATCGTATCACAACATGACAGAAAAGAGGGGAAAATATGTAAATGAGCCTCTAGCCAATCAGTGTTTGACTTTTTGTACTGGATAAATGAAGGCATTCACATGATCCAACAACCATGAATAATTCTGCTCAAGAATAAAGCAGGTTCATCTTTACCCATATGAAGAGTTGATTTTCAACGTATTGTAAGGTATGGATAAAAGAATGGTGACACCTGCTCATTCATTATTTCATCCAAAATCAGAGGTATTAAAAAGAGTTTATGTTGCTTTTGTTGGATTAACTGTTTCTCTAGGGAAAGATTTCTACTCAGTAACAAGAGCAAGAATTAGTGTGGTCAGGACATCGGACAATTACCAGCTAACTTAATCCCCAACTTGCACACCTGTGCCAGCAATTTAAAGTAACTTAGTGCATGCAGTAGAAGATGAGGTCCACAAAGGTACTCAGAGACCCACTGTGTCCTCATTTAACCCTTCCACAGAGTGAATCACACACATACACACTAGTGAATTCACACACTAGGCGGCAGTATGCACACATGCCCAGAGCTCTGTACAGCCCTATTCACAGCCCCCAGGGAGCTGTATTTATCCATCCATTCAGTGAAACACACTCAGACACACTAGTTATAAAGCCCCTCAACTCTGGAATATCCTTCCTGCTACTGTTCGGGACTCAGACACACTTTCTATCTTCAAATCATGACAAAAACTATTCTCTTTACACAGGCTTTTTATTAACACCTCTAAGGGTTCCAAATTTTTCTCCCTCTCTCACCCCATGTCCTGAGCTGCCCCTGCTGCCTGGCTGATATTGATCCATGCCCTCCCATGAAGCTTTATCCAAACGATTCTACCCAGATGTCTACTCATCCCCATCTGAGACTCTACTGCTAGATTAGAATACTTAACCTGCATGAACTTTAATACTAACACTAGCTTGCTATAACATTTCTTCACATTTAGTGCTGTTCTACATCTTTTATGCCCATGTATGTGCCTATGTTTGTGCTCTCTGGTGTCAACCAGAGGAGGATGGGTTCCTCTCTTGAGCCTTGGATCCTCTCAAGGTTTCTTCCTCCTAGCCTGAGGGAGTTCTTCCTAGCCACTGTTGTCTGCTGGCTTGCTCAATTGAAGCTTGGACCTGGATTTCTGTAAAGCTGCTTTGTAACAACCCCCTTTAAACTTTGATTGATTGATTGACTAGTACCCGGAGAGCAGTTGGGAAATTAAGTGTCTCGCTCTAGGGCACTTCAGTCATGTCCTGCCAGTTCAGTGAATCAAACCAAGTCAAGCCTGGTTCCCTAACCACTAGGCCATGGCTGCCCCTAATTACCTCCTAAATAGTTCCACTCCATGTTATTTTAGCATAAAGATTAGTAGGGCCACTTGTGTTTTTCCTGACGTTTCTCTGTGTTTGTGTGCTTTAGGGAGACTATGGGCAGGCACATAAGTTCTGTGGTTCAGACTCCCACATTCCTGACTTCTACAGTTATGACCGTACCATGCACCTTCTTTTCCAGTCTGACACCTTCATGACTGGAAATGGTTTCAGTCTGACATACCAGGTGGCGGGTATGTAACCAAAGTTGTTTTTTTGTTTTCATACCTTAAGGTAACAGTATATAACAACAATAAAAATATTTCTATATTGTTTCATGTGAATAATCCTGATTGTTTTTTCGTATATGTAATCTACAGGATGTAGCAGGGTGTATGAGCAGGCTTATGGTTACCTGAAGAGCCCTGGCTGGCCTGCAATGTATCCCCATGATATGAACTGTATTATTGTCCTCCGTGCACCTCAGAACAGTTCAATTTCTCTGTTCTTTGACAGCTTTGACCTGGAGTCTCACCCCTCTTGTAGCTTTGACTACCTGGAGGTAAGGTTGAAACAGGCTTCATACATTTTGGCTCTGAAGTTACACAGTATTCCAAATGGTGGTGTGGTGATATTACACAAAGGCTTTCCCTCAAAGATCCTCTGTGTTTTAGATAAGGAACGGCAGCACTGGTTCAGATCCTCTACTGGGGAAATACTGTGGGAACACCCTGCCCAGTCCTATCTTTCCTAAAATCAACGAACTTTACCTGCACTTCCAGACTGATTTCTCTTCTGCTCGCAATGGCTTTGAGATCACCTGGACCTCCTCCCCTCATGGTCAGTACATAAATAAAATATCCCTTTAAATATAAAGATTTTTTTTTCTCAAATGTTGTTGAAAATGCATGATGTTTGGTATGCAAAGAATGTGTTTATTTTTGTATTAAATCTGTGAAGCTAATGTAGTAAACAGGTACGCAAACTGAATTTTAAATAGTTGTTTGTGTGTTTTTGTTGATATATGGCATGTCTTCTATGAAAATGCACAAAATTCAGGTTTCAAGATATGCATATGCACAATTTCCCTGGTTTTCTCTTCAGGCTGTGGTGGAACGTTGTATGGAGACCATGGCTCCTTTACAAGCCCAGACTTCCCTGGTACCTATGCCAGTGGCACTCACTGTGAGTGGGGTATTAGAGCCCCGAGTGGACGAGTGGTAACAGTCACATTCAACCAAATCAGTATTGATGACCCTGGAGACTGCCAGAACAACTACCTGAAACTTTATGATGGACGAGATGCCAGCTCGCCTCCTGTTGGCCCATACTGTGGAATGGTATGGAACAGTTTCCAAAAAATAAAGAATACGTAAATTAAATGCATACTTTGGGTTCCAAGCAACCTGTGGCTTCTTTTCCCCGTCTCTACCTCAGTATATGTAATAGATAATACACTTGAATGTTTGACAGTGTTTATAGATAGGTAGATTGATAAATAGACAGACAGACATACAGACTATATAGACAAAAGTTATGGGTATTAAAGGGTTTATCGTGCTTTAGTTGGAGTCTCTATTGTACAGGGATGACTGTCTCCTAGATTTTAGAGCACTGATGAATTTGACTGTAATTCAGTGATAAGCACCATCATTCCAGAGAACACATTCAGAAGAGATGTCTACAAACATTTTGATATACACTGCCAATCAAAAGTTTTAGAATACCCGATGTGGATTCTAAACCTTTTTGTCCAGTAGTGTGCATACATTATTTAGTGGCATGTTGTTAATCAAGAAATCACAGCACGATGTCAGTGTCACTGCAGTGTTGAAAATGACCCACCACCCATATAACACCTGCTCTGTGGTGGTCCTGTGGTGTTCTGGCCATTAAAGAACAGAGTGAAAGAAGGCTAACAAGCTATGCAGAGAATCTAATGGATAGCAGTCTAATTATAGAACTACAAAGTGTTCCTGTGTAGTAAGTGAAGCTGATAAAAAAATGAACAGTGAGTGTAGAAACATTGAATCAGTCATAATGTTGTGTATTTTTGTAAACCAGTAAAACAAATCAATTTCAGAGAGTCATCGTGCATTGATGTGACCCCTTGATTAACAACATGCCGCTGCATAATATATATACACTACTGGTCAAACGTTTCAGAACCCTTATTGGGTGTTCTGAAACTTTTGGACTGGTAGTATATATTGCAGATGTATAGATAGATAGATACTGTAATAGCTGCACAGTTGAGACATGGAGCTATTAATCTATTAGTGTGAAGAAATAAAATCTGGACTCTCGCAATATAGCCATGTGCAATAGTGACATGTATTTAAACATTGCAACAAACAGTATCAGTTTTTTCTAATAATGTGCAGCCCTAATCTGGACCAGCTGCCATTTAAGAGATTAGTAATATTAGGTCTTTCCGATATTGTGTTTCTAATGCTTTTCTATTTTTTGCTCCCCTGTAGGAGACAAATATAGCCCCATTCAGAGCCTCGTCACATCATGTCTTCATTGTGTTCCACGCCCAGGCTGTTGTGTTGCCATCTGGATTTAGGCTCACATGGAGTAGCTGAGGACAAGCTGAAAAATACACACACACACATACATACACACACACACACACACACACACACAGATGGAAGTTTACAAACCTTAGATTCACAATCATGTAAACAATATCATTGAGTTGTGTATTCACCAATTAATTAAATATAAATACTTTGATTTCTTTGTTGGATCAATACATCCAGATGTGAATTGTTAACGAATTAATAAGATGTGTATGATATTTTTTTGGAAAATAAAGATATTGTTTACTATACTGTTACAGTGATTGTGAGTGCTTACATTTCTTAAAAATTGCTCTTGTATTTTTGCACAGATAATGTGTCTAGTTTGTAAAATAAATGTTGAGTAGTGCACTTGCTGTTGGTTAAGTATGATTAGATATACAATAGTCCAAATGGAGAAGCAATCACAGTAAATGTTGTTGTGATATAAATCACATTTGCATTTCCCTGCCAAAAGATAGGGTGAGCTCTTTGTTCATGCCAAAGCTCTTGTCAGAGTGATTCATTTTCTGAGTTACTGGACTGGCTAATTTGGGCATCTCTGACTAAAATCCTTGGTGTGGTCTGCTCTTGTCGCTGGACATGTCAGCTTAGCCAACACCCCTGACAGCTTGGCTGTCAACCCATCACACTCTACCCATCAATGAACGAGAGAGGAAAAGAAGGGTTGGAATGAAGGAGGGGGATAAATACTGTGAGATCCAGAGGGATAACAACGGCACTAAAATGCCCGATAGCTATAAAGGAGTGTAAAGCATAATCAGTAACATATTTCACAGACGTCTATCTCATAAGTTGCACAAAGAGTTGAGTTGGAGTCTGTGGCGATATTGCCCCATCCCAAGGAATTCTGTGGGTTAGAGATGGTCAGGCTTTCTTAAGCAGCTTAAAAGATGTCACTGTTTTTATATCAACTTGATGGGGTCAAAGTTCCTGAGAATTCTCAGTGTCTGAAATTTCAGGTTAATGGGAATGGAAATAAAAAGTACAAGAGTACATGTGTAAGAGTTCCCATTCTTCATACAAGTAAGTGTAACATTCTCAAAGGTATGGTCCATTTGGCCTGTTAAATCTGTAAACAGCAGGCCAAACATGAGACATATATGCTTACTGATTCTGTGTATGTGCTAACAATAACAAGTACATGATGCATGTTCTTAACCTTCCTGTCATGTTAAACTGTAGCAGTAATATTCCCATGTCAAACTAATCTTGTTTAACCATGTTTAACAATCTAAAAGTAATTGAAAGGAATATTTTTTTCACAATACACATTATCTTTGGCTCAGTTAGTTTAAATACAAACAATACTTAGTGTAATCAAATGTTCCACCTCATAAAGATCATGGTTTACAAAAACAATTGTGGTCTAATTTTGATATTTTACACTTTAGAGTCTATTGGTTCAAATTGGCTAGAGCAGTATCTGTGCAGATGTGCAAATACACACATGCCCAATTTGTCTAGTCCCTGTAGAGAAGTATGGCCAGTTTAATAAAACTCTGGAGGAGATCATGACCTTACTGGCACCATACCCAATGCCAGGTGTGCCCATCCAGTCCACTCAAAGGAATCAAATCCTCACGCCAAAGTTCCACAATCTAGTAGAAAGCCTTGCCTGGACAGAAGAGAAAGTTATTCCGACAAATGCAGGATAAATTCTTTCTAATACAAGGAATGAGCAGGTGTCCCAATACTTGTGTCCATACATTATATACATTAAACATTATATAGACACATTTTTCCTCTGACTGTTTCCTTTGAAGTTGCTAAAGATTTTTTTCCCCAATGTAAACGTGCACTCCAAATCTCTCAGTGAAGCAAAGTTCACCTGTCCAGTTGGCATCTGTTGCCACTTTACCACTCACCAAATATAATCAGGCCTAAAAATAGAGACCACTGTTTTTCACCCCCTCCTTGTAATGATCAACCAAACAAGAGAAACACAGACAGAGAGGGAGAGAGAGAGAGGGAGGGAGGGAAATGAAACCTAGTGATCCAGGTTTGAAACAGTGCCAACCAGCAGGCCGCTGTTTTCCAGACAGAAGAGGTGTCGTGGTTTACTTCTGCTCCATGACAGGGTGCTACACACTAGAGGAGGAGACAGAGGAGTTTCAGGTTGCTGTGGGTGCCCTTGTGCAGATATCAGGACGCTGGCCAAAGAATGTGTCTCCCGCGCAAGGTAAGCTTAAACTGGCACTCATGATTGAGATAGTTCTAAACAACAGCTGCAGAAAAATCACTTGCTTTTAGGGGTTTCCTTATTGAAAATACACCCCTCAAGAATTCAGACTGAGAAGTGAAGGTTTACAGTAATTTACAGTATATTATATTGTATATTATACAGTATATTACATTATTTAAAAACATTTATCTGGCAATTGGTGCTTTGCTTGTAAAAACATTGTACCCCATTAAAACACATTTAACATAAATACAGTTAACATTAACAAGAATGTCTTATTTAGAAGAAATTAGTTTAGAGCAAGTTTGAAGCTTGGTTCCAGATTTCTCCTGGATGCCTCAAGCCAGAGTTTGGATTTGTTCGATTTCAAGACCAGAACACCTATTTTAACATATGTAAGCACTGATTTCCCAACATACTGACCATAAAATCATAATATATTTTTATTATAATACTGTACTACTATACTATACTATACTATACTATACTATACTATACTATATTACTAAGAAACTATCCACTGTCTCTCAAGATAAGACACTTTTATTATCATTTATAATAATTTATTGATTGAGAACAGGTGGTCTAGTGCAGTGAATGTCTCTTTATATGTGTGAAAAAGGGGTCACAAAGCAAATGTTAATGATTGGCAAAAATGTGAGAATACGTTTGGGCATGTAAAAAGCCATAGTGTGAAGATGTAGCTGAATTTATCAGCGTATCAAAGGGTATGGGCATACCAACAACCAACAGTGGCAAAAATCACAGTTTAGAGGAAATTCTCACTAGACTTGTGACTGATATTCACGGACGCCTGACAAGAATTATTCTAGAAATCAGTGCAGATCCTTCACAACCAATTTCTGGAAGAACATTCTTTGAACCATGAACATATGGAGCAGAGTGGCATGAACATGGCAAGTCCATAGTTTAGTCCACACATAAAGAAATCTCCAAAACATTCTAAAATGTCATCACAGGACCTACAGGTAGCATTTGCCACAGTTAATACCAACATGCAGCATCTACCATCAGAAACAGACCAAACAAGTGCAAGTAACTATGTTAAAATAGGTGTTCTGGTCTTGAAATTGAACAAATCCTTACTCTGGCTTGAGGCATCCAGGAGAAATCTGGAACCAAAGAGCAGGAGTTCTGGAACAATTTGTTTTGGACAGATGTATCCAAAGTTTATTTATTTGGTGTAAACCAAACATAGCAATTGAGCACAGGAAAATCATATCAGCTGTGAAGCAGCTGGAAATGTCATGGTTTAGGGCTGCTAAGAAAATATAAGTTTAATATAATATAAAAATAATTTATGCTGAAACAACACATAGCTGAAAGAATTCCACATGGAGGAGTGGGAAAATATTTTATGCAATCAGAGACAGTTATAGAAAACTTCCAATTTACATTACAAAGGATGAAATACCAGCTATTAGGGCATATGGTGTCTGAACTTTATCCTCGCAAGAAAATTGCATTTCTATTAATTACATTTTGCAAATGATTTTTATTTTTATGCTGATTATTAAGCACATTATGCACATCTCTCAAAATAGTTCAAATGATAATTGAATGTCCATATGTTTAAATATGTTAGTCAGTAGTGATCAGGGGGTGTCCTAGATTTTTCACATGACATGTAAAGTACCACGTACTACTCTAGTACATAGGTATGTAAACATACCCATGGAAACAACATGCCACAAACTGGCATATAATGTTAACTCTTAGAAGCCGAGATCTGCACTGTGCAGGCAGTTTCATGTTGTTTTCTAGGCTTTATATCTAAGGATCAAATTAACCTGCAGATGTGATACATATATTAGGACAAACAGCAAACAACTTACCCATTCTAACTATACAGTCTTGTGATTGTTTGATCAATTGTCTTGATCAATAATCCAGCTCAGCATCAATTCATTCATTTCCAACCTGCATGCAGACTCTGACTGATCAGCAAGGGGGTGGGGCTAATGGTGCCAGTGACCCAGATATTGGGTTATAGTTTGATTTATTTATTTATTTTGCTCAGTGTTCAACTTTCAGAATAAATAACATAAATAGTATTCACACATACATAAATAACAATAATGGACATTTGTTTTTATTTGGATTACAGTCACACATTTTGAACGCTTGCACTTTCAGACCAGAGACACCTCTGGACAATCAGTTTCTAATAGGATTTCTGAGATGTAAAGAGATTTTCATACAAATAATGAAATTCTGTTCATTTTTACATCTCAAATGCCGAGTAATCTAGGATTTCCTGAAAGTAACATGCTGTGTGTCTGTCTCCTATAAATACTTCTCTGTTTTCCATTAATAAAAGTACGTCAAAAACAAACAACCCACAACATTGAGCTTGGGTTCTGGAGCACATTTATTTGAGATTTGTGGTGCAAATAACCAAAATTCTATATTAAATACACAAATATTTGTGGACCATTTCACTGTTGACTGGCTTAACCATTAACCCTGTTTAATGTTTTGTTTTGGCTTTTTTTGCCAATTTTGCCTATTTACTAATAATAACACAGTAATTACACAAGACAGTCACATGCCATCTATTGAAATCTTCATGGACTGCCTTTGTCTTCTCAAATATGCCATTATTTGATGTGTAAATATCAGACGTTATATATCTTGATGAAAGTGGCCAAATATTTATCACAAATTTACCAAGTGCTTGTTATTCTGACTTCTTTTTAACTGTAGAGACTTAATACTGAAATTAATCCTTAGATCTCTGGTCAAAATGGTTGCAGGGGAGTGTTTGTAAGTTGAGAATAATAATAAAAAATTATCATATGGATTATTACTGTGACAAAATGTAGGAGAATCATCAGGCGGACTTGTTTTTTCTGGAGAGCCTTGATGTTTTTAGCTTCAGGGTCAATATGGACAACATCTCAGCTACTGCTCAAAAAACTGCTCATTATGCTGGTTTTTAATAACAGGAGCTTAATAATAAAAAAATATATTATTATTACTACAGGATCATGTTTTTTTCACCGCATCACAATGAAACCACTGCTTGTGCTTTCCAACCCTGTGTGCTTTGTGCCAGTTGGTGGCCAGGCACACACTAGCTGTGACTTTGGCTTGAGTGTCAGGGCTGGAAGGGTTAACAGCGTTTCTCAGTTTCAGAAGGTCCTCTCAAAGGCCTTTTATGGAAACTGGAGAATGTCCCTCAACTTCCGGTCGGGTGTGAAGCAGAGCTGTCGCTCTTAGAAACAGCCCACCAGCCCTGCCCGAGGCCATACCTCCCACAAACACTGTTTTTACTCCTTCTTTCCGTCCAGTGAGGTAAATATCTGCCGTTTCATTACTCGTCCCGCTCCTGCTGCTGTGTGTGGGGCTGTGGGGCTGTGGGGCTGCAGCAGTCTGTTAGCTGGTTAGCTGTAGCCACAGTCACGTAAACAAACTGTTTGCTCTGCTTCTTCTAGAAAATGTCCAAGTCTCTGAAGAAGATAGTGGAGGAGAGCAGGGAGAAAAGTCTTCCCGAGGTGGACATGTGCGACAGAGGGATATCCAACATGCTGGACATCCCTGGATTATGTGAGTATCAGCCAGTGGTGGAAAATCTAGGTCCAGAAAGTAAACATCTGCATTTTCCTCCTCAAACTCGGTTTGTGGGCATCCCGTGTAAGGTTTTAATGTACTGTACACTAACTGTAGAGGCCAGAGACATGTTTTGAGCCCCTTTGGTCTCAGTTTCAGAGCCAGAGTCTGTGACACCCTGGCTGCTCCATTTCAGTGTCTTCTGACTCATCACCAGCTTTGAACATCCAGCTCATCTCCATCCAGGAAGCTACTTATTCCTCCTCTGTTTTGTTTTGCAGTCACCTTGTCCAACATCACTCAGCTTGTCTTGAGCCACAACAAACTTGCAAGTAAGTACTTGACTTCACGGAGAGTTTCACAAGTGGGTGCATGTCATGTCAGCTCAGTTGTACTTCTAAAGCACGTTTAGTAGTCTACAGAGGCTAGGCAACGTGCTGTGCCAGTTTAGATAAACGGACAGAGAAATAAAAAGAAAACACAAACTGCTGAGTGAAATGAATGAATGAAGGCTACAAATCTAATCACGTGATGTGATAGGATAGGACAACTACAAACTACAAGCAGAAATACCATTTAAGTGGAAAATGCCTGAGAATATAGATAGGTTATCATACATCCTTATGTAGACAGGCAGACTGTTCCATAGTTGTGGGGCAGCTATGGAGAGAGCTCTCACTTTCAGATTTTAGGCAAGAATAGTGGCCATAAAGTGGCCAATAGCAGCTGAATAGAAGATTTTGAAATGAGGTTGAATACGGGCTAAGGAGATCACATATGTAAAATGTAGAGAGCCCATTTACAGCTTTAAAGACCAACAATAAAATTATCATCTGGACCACTAGAGAGCAGCATTGGCTAGAGAACAGTGGATGAAGTGAGGAAGCGATACTTCATGTTCTATATATTTATAATAAATTACTGCATATATAATGTGTTTAATATTATGGTCGGCAATTGCTGATTACATTTACTGGAGTCATCAAGAGGTATGAAGGGAAAAGTATTGTAAAGGCTTGTGCATAATCTTACATAATTGTGTGTTCTCTCTGTAAAGTGCAATATTAAGTCTATATAATACTAATGTTACCTTGCTGGACATTTTTTTTTAAAACCCAGAGCTGCCACATTGAGCTAAAGAGCTACGTATTTGGTTTCATGTTTACAGTAAACTCTTGAGAAGGATTTGTCTGTTTACACTGGAATCATGATAATCTCCATAAAGATCTCCAAATATGATATGGCTCATGTTTGTCAGGTGTTATTTTTAGTGATAATCTAATTAAGGAACTTTGATCAAGTTAATCCATGTCCCTTTTACCTGGAGGAGAGATGCATGAATGTGTAGCTTGGAATACTCTGCTGATTTTCATGTCAAATCACAGTTGGGCTCTTTAGGCTCATTTAGGGGAAGATGTAATTGCTGGACATTGACCAGTTGACCATTGACTTGTAAAGATCCACTGTATAGTCTAGATAGATTATCTTCTCAAGTTTTAAGATCTGTTCTTAACTCTTCTTTTTGTCTGTAAAACTCTGGGTTTATCATCACACTGCTTACTTTCATGGTAGAATTCTCCAATCTCATAGCCAGCCTGCATAAAGTGCAGCAATGTAAAATGTGCCATCTTTTTGAACTTTTCAAGGTAGTCAGGAATTACAGTGACATTTGGAACCCTTTCATTAGTGAGGCTGCTGAGTAAAGTACCTGTGGTGGCAGGGATAACAGACATTCTACTGCTCTACTGCCAGGGTAATGAGACTGAGAGAAAAAGGGAAGGAGTTGGGGCAAAGGTTTGAAACCTCTCTTCACTTTCCAGTCTTTAAAACAGTCACTTATTACCATCAATCATTCTTACCATTAAAGAGCTTGATGGTGTCATTGAGAAGGCGGGTAACATTCATACGAGCACTCAGTCACACACCTGCATCTGCAAATATTTATAATTTACCATAGTGGGGCATGTTTAATTAACTCTTTATGAGAAGTGAACTGTAACAATTGTATACATTTGGATTTTTTATACACCACATGTATTTCAATATTTTCTTGGACAGTTTGATACATCGGACTGCTCCGTATGCAACACTGCACTAACTTTAATGTAGCAGGACTCTCTATAATGAAATACATACTTTATAAATATATAGGGGGTGTTCAGAAAAACATTTTTGACTTAATTTATCACAATACTACTACTACTACTACTACTACTACTACTACTACTAATAATAATAATAATATAAAATAATAATAATAATAAAATAATATTGCACACCCTTTCTGAATATGATAATTCATATACACTAAGAAAGTAAGTAAGTTGTCGTCTGAAGACTTTTATCCAGGTATTGATTGCTGTCTTTCACTGCACTCTACTTCACTGATATTGATCCAGTATTCTGTAAACTCAGTCCCTCTGTTGAGCTGGTTAGAACATAGATTGTGAAGAACATCCTGAAGACATAACAGATTAAACTGATATCAATGTTCTTAATTTGAGTTAGGGCTCAGGACTGTGTTGGGCTAGGACCTATTCATTCATTCTCAGCATATTCCCACACTGGTCCATTCTTCCACCAATTGTATTGATTTAGAAATTCTAAAATCAATAAAAAAGTGTGAAGATAAATAGAGATTCACAGCAACTTAGTGAATAAAACTCATGGGGAGTATAGTGTCTGTCATTCCCAGTCCAGACTCCTCATGCTGCTAACTGCACTATGTAACAGTTGTGAAAGAGGCAGGACAATGCTTGCGAGAACTGCCTAACACTGCATATGCTGAGTCACATTCATGTGAAATCCTGTAATATTATATCCTCTCCTCTCTCCTCATACTTCTTTTACTTTTAGTTACCTTTTTATATCTCTCAGCTTGCCAGCAAACGCTGTGTAAATCATATTACCTTTCCAGAGTGTCGGGGAGACCTAGATATACCAATTCTTGCATATTGTTGAACCCAGTTAAAATCATCAGATTAGTTTGGATTGCAAATAGGTAGAATAATCTGTGCAAGTGCCAGTAGTTTCTTTCAGAAACTTACTTTTTTACTTTTTTTTCAGAAAATTACTTTTAATTCTGAACATATGTAACATAATATGCATTTACCAATATTTTCAGAGTAGAGTTAAAAGCTCTACAAATTCCATGCTGCAGCCTGCAGTCAAATCACAGAATGATTGGTGGTGAATATTTAGTTATTTATTTTGCAAATCTTTGGGCATCCTACCAGGTTAGTACCTAGAAGCGCCATCTCTGGCAAGTATTAAAGCTTGTAAATGCTTTTTGTTGCCAGGCAAGAGTCTTTCAGTTCTTGTTTGAGGGATTTGCTTCCATTCTTCTTTGCAAAAGTTTCCCAGTTCTCTGAGACTGCAGGTTCATCTTGGACGCACTGCTCTTTTGAGGTCTATCCACAGATCTTCAACAATAATGTCTGTTGCTAACCCTGATTGATTTTTTGGCAAGTCTGAGGTCATATTGGTGATGTTTAGTCTGACCAAACTTAAATCTAACAGTGGATAACTACAAATAAAGCACAAACATAATATTCTCCCCCCATTTTGAAGTATTTTAATCACAAAACAAATCATGAAAATGAGCAGACAGGTGCTTTAAGGAATCAACCTGAGTTGCTGGTTGGTTAGATGGCCACAGATTTGATTTGTTTGAATTGAGCTCTGGACTGTTGTTAAACCGCTCCTGTGTTGTTCAGGCATGTGCTTCAGGTCATCACAACAGCTGTGCATGTCAGTTTGCTGGTCTATGCCTGGAACACTGAACTGTCCCTGTGATATTGTATCAGCATGCCTTGAGTGTTCTTGGAGGAGCTGATCTCTCTGAAGGAATTCATGTCATGTTGTTTGTGTAAACCCCCACCCACCTTTATAATGAAGGCCAATTGATCAGCCTGTAATCAGATAGGTGCCCTGTTATCTTCATTGATCTTTGTCTAAGAAGCACGGTCGGGCTAGCAGGCCAGAAGGGGGGGGCATGGGGCGGGACAGAAACGTTATGCTAAACGCCTCCATCATTAAAATGTCAAATCTATTGCTGAGCGAGTGACCCTTAATTGAGTCATCAAAGACAGAGCGCCCGTGCTCTGGCTCTTATAATTAGCTCATTAAACCCTGCCATGTCACTAGCAAGCCCTCGACCCTGTCCCTTGATGCTGTTTAAATACTTCCTAAGGACTAACTTTTGTTCTAGATTTGCATTTGTAAATTTATTGGCTTAAAGAGAATCTGTGATATTGATGGACTTGATAACAACAACCTTTTGGGATTTTCTGTTCGTTTTTCTGTCTGTTCCTTTTCTGTTAGCTGTACCCCCAAACATTGCAGACCTTAAGAACTTGGAAGTGCTGAACATGTTCAACAATCAGATAGAGGAGCTGCCCACTCAGATAAGCAGTCTTCAGAAGCTCAAACACTTGAATCTAGGGTAAGCATTTGTCCATACAATGTCTTTTGTTGCTACCTTATTTCTTTCATTCTATAGGGCTTATGTAAATACATTTCTCTTTTTTTATAATCTAGAAAATATTTATTTATTTATTTTCATAAAAATTAAAGGACTACAGATTATTGTATTTAAATTTTGATCAAATACTCCTTTAACTCTTTTGTTGTTAGTCATATCAATCAGTACTAATTGAAATATACATGCATCTATTAACTAACTAACTAACTATTTAGTTAATTTCAGTGTATTGTGCTAGACAAGGAATACTGCTCAACACTGAATACTGTCCTGTTTTCCAGGGTTTCCCTTTACCCCTATTTTTTTTTTTTATGTTGCGAGTTTATATCAGAGAATTTGTCTTCTCCTGTTCTCCTGTGTAGTTTTTTGGTTGTGCTGGAAACTGGCCCACCATATATGGTTGCTTGGCAGTATTTAACACATTATAGCTCTTACTTGTGAATGTCATCCTTGAGTGCATAAAGTAGGACCAAGGAACAGTAGCTGATATGAAATTAATTTTTGTTTTGTTTTTTAGTTTAGAAAAACAAATCAAAACAAGAAAACAAGTTGACGAGGGGTTCTCAAACATGTTCATACACACTTTGCAAATTACATGAGTAAGTGCACCTATGAAATGAATACACAATACCTCAGGTCAAACTAAATTTGGAGAGCTTAGATGTACTATATACTACTGCTCTTTCTGATCACCATTAGGTAAGGGCACATTAGAGGTCTACCTGACCTTACCTGCCAATTCCAGCACTCATTTTACATTTTATTTATATTGTTAGTAAAGAATGAGGACTGCTTTACTGATTAGCTTCACGGGTTGCTCCACGACAAGTATTTTATCATTTTCTTTTTTGAGAAATGGGTACCATGGCGTGATTAGAACGATCATTTAATAAGTCTTATTTAAGGCTTATCTATTTATATATTTAATAATACTCATTTAATAATTCTTATTTAAGGCTTATCTATTTATTTATTTAATAATAATCATTAAATAAGGCTTAAAATTAAATAAATTATATAAATAAATAAAAGACGTAGCCTCAGGAGAGCAAGCCTAAGACAACACTGGAAAGGAAAAACCTCTTCAAAGATGGAGGAAGAAACCTTGGAAGGGACCAACAGAAACTTCTTCTGGTCAAATCCAAGTATAAAATGATAATTAATGTTATGGAGTCACCGTAACACTGCATATGTTCATTGTTATCATGGGTGCACTGATCATTAATGACCATTTATTTTGTGTGAATAGTAGTGCTGTGACAGTACACAAAATTCATGGTTCAATTCACACCCCATTGAACCTCTTGGTTGATAATGGTGTGGTACAACAGGGTAAAAGAAACAAAATCACAAACCCAGGGTGTTTCAGTTTGTGTTTCATATCACGCCCCCGAGGTAGTTAATACAGGCTGCAGCATGTTAATTAAGAAGTGAAACGTAAACCTTAACATGTAATGACTGTTTCAACGCACAGTCTCCCAGAAAGTCTGACACACTGTCCTCATCCAGTCCACCATGATTTCACGAGTTGTTTAAAGCCAGAATATCAGGGAAATTCACAGATATAAAAAGACAGAATATCAGTGTATTTGTTTTTTTATATTTAAGAGATAATGTATAAAGAAAGAGAGGAGGAGAGACAGGGGGACAAGCAAGAATACAGTAACTATAGCAATACTCTAGCAATAAACCCCTTCAGTCAAAAAAAATACCATGCATCAGCTTAAGGGTTCTGGGTGATATGTACGGTTTTAAAACCACATCTCAGTACATTATTCTGTTAATATAAAATATGAAATCTTCAATCTTTTTTCGGTCAAAATGTAAAACTAAGGATGTGTAAACAAGCAGCAATAACAAATAAATATAACAAAAGTAAATCAGTTATCCAATTATTTTTTAGGATGATGTCACCAAATAATCAACTATTAATTGTTTTCCAAATAATTTGGTCATTGATTTTAGTTGATTACTTGTTAGTTGTTGCACCCCAATTCAAAAATGACATACTACTTCAGAAATGTCCATTTGTTATCCTGACTATTCTGTGAAGGTCATACTTGAACCTGTAAGTTATGATTTATGCAGAGTATGCAGTGAGTTTATTTGGGAAGTATTGCTTCTGAAGTATTCCTTGTGGACTTGTGTTAATTTGGCTGAAGTTGTGCCCTTTGGCAATAAACTTGGAGCAAGACAAGCAGTTATGTACCAGTCTCGCTTCCCATTGTTTCTCGGCTTATTGTTACAGTACAGTATGTCTCTGATCTGGAGCTTGTAGTTCCAGGACCAGAGTCACCCTTTCACTCTTCTGCTTGTTCCTCATTCCTGTAACAGTTCCCATCACACTGCAAAACGCACGTGTTCCAACACCTAAATCCTGAGGGCCCTCCTTAAGCCCTGAGGTTTGTGAAGAGGAGGAGGCCTCCTCAATGTCACGCGGGATTAAGGAGCAGCACAATCTCCCCCTGCATCTGACATCCCACATTTTTATTGATTTGCTGTCAGACGCGTCATTTCCAGGCATAATCTTGAAAACATAAGCCTCGCCGCTGTATTCGTGGCAGTGAGTCCCGACGTGAGCGTGTGTGTATGTCTGCCTAGCCGATCTCATTTGTCAAAACAATTCCCCACCTCTTGTAATTGCTTCACAAACACACAGCGGAATCAGTTTGTTTGTGTCTGTTAAATCTGCTCACAAAACTGTGTATGTCTTTTGTGACTGTGTGCTGTCACTGCGCTGAGGGAAAGGTGGGTAATGAAATTGGGGAGGACATATAGACTTAGAGACGAGAGGCTTAAGTGGCCAGAGTTAATCAACCTTTGATCTCAGTCTCTCTCAGTATTTTACACACACACACACACACACACACACACACACACACACACACACACACACACACACACACACACTTCTCTTTAGCTCTTCAGCTCATTGTCAGGCACCTTCAACTGTAGACCAGCTCTCATTTAGTGAGAAGCCTCAGAGTAGTTTCTAGATGTCTGCCATCAAATCCCTGTCCATTAGATAGTGAGAATTAAATGTGCCTATCTAATAAATGGAGCAAAAGGGTGGGGCCGAATAAAGCCAAATTACAGAACGTACCCTTTAATTACCTTTTTTCCCCAACCACCTTAACAACATTCCCGTTTCAGACAAAACACACTGTTAATTACGCACTTTTCATCTTCTGTACACACCATAGTGAGTTACATACCAGGACTTCTGCGTTTGTATTTAGCTGTATTTGTATATCACACAGGGTGCTGTTCTTTACTATTGACAGCCATGGTTCTCATGCCTGTAGCATCAGTCTTAATCAAGGGTTATTGATCTTTATTGTTCAGCCTTGTCTGTTTCTTACTGTGTAACCATTGTGTACACCTCTGCTGTGTGTATGTGTGTGTGTGTTTAGGATGAACAGGCTGAGTACTCTGCCTAGAGGGTTTGGTTCTCTCCCAGCTCTGGAGGTCCTGGATCTCACGTACAATAATCTCAATGAATCTTCACTGCCAGGAAACTTCTTCTACCTTAGTGAGTCTGTCGTTGTATCTTTTGTTCTTATCACTCTTTTGAATTTTCATCCTTTCACACTTTTTGCACTGTTTATTTTGCTTTTCTTTGTTCTGCTTTATTTTGCTCTCTTTACCCCACTTTTGCGCTTACGTGCTTTCACACTTTAGATTTTTCACTCTTTCGTGCTTTTTTTCTCTTACCTTTGTTTTGCTCTATTTTGCTTTTTTCACTCTTGTTTTTTTTGCTCTTTTTCCTTCTTATTGCTGATCTTTATTTAGCTTTCTTACCATCTCCTTTTTCTTCTTCTCTCTCTCTCTCGCTTTCTTTACCCTCACTATGCCCTGCTCTCTACCTTAACTCTCTGAATAGCAGTTGACTGACTAAATTTCATCATCATCATTCCAATCAACCCCTCCCCATTAGAGGCCCAGTGATGATCATTGACCGTCCCTAGTGCGCTGTAGTCCTTTAATGGGTTGTTATTTTAATACTGATGACATGATGAAAGCACGCACTGAACAGTAATCAGTCTTTTACTCCTCTCCTCCCCTTTCTACATGCAGCCTCCCTGCTCTATTTATCACTGCTGACGACCAGCTTCTGATATTACCTCTGATTCCATAGGCAAATTAAAATGGATCTGATTAATGAATGAGTTTCAGGTGATTAAGGACAATCAGAGACTGCAAAGTGCACTGTAGGATGAGGAGGAGGGAACGGCAGAGAGGTGGGGTAGTAAGAACACAGCCTCTCAGACAGAGTTATATTTGTAGTGCTTAAAGCCAGGGTATATGGAGGCGATGCACTGGGTATTGTATTTCCACTGTCCAAACATTAGCACCACGATTAATATTATCATTGTCCTTTCCTGGTGATTCGTTGGTAGATCCTGACCACTGCATTGATGTTTTGGACATGGTCTGACCCCAGTCTAGCCATAACAATTGCTTGTCATACTGACGCAGAACATTTGCCTGTTTTTCCTTCTTTAAAAACATCACCAACAAGGACTGACTGTACAAGCTCCTTCAGATGAAGATCAATGGTGATAGTATTGTGGCTGATCTGTGTATGTAGGTTATGTTAAAACCTCTACACTTTATCTGTGTTATTCAGTTACGCTCTATTCTGTGTCTGTGTGTTGATGGTTCCTCAGAAAGACACAGAACTGGACATGTAGTATTAATCAATCCTGACCATCTGTATTGATCAGGCAGCGCTCTGCTCAGACCTGTAGCACCCTGGCCTACCTTACGCTCTCCCTCTCTTGTTTCAGCCACCCTGCGTGCACTCTATCTCAGTGACAACGACTTTGAGATCCTGCCCCCAGACATTGGCAAGCTGGCCAAGCTGCAGATAGTGAGTAATTTATCTAAATTCACGCTGAAATCAATCCCCTTTTTCACTGGGCTGTTGGTTGGATTTATTTTTTACAGTGCTTGCTGTCCTTTATCACAAGCTTGTAAGAGGTGATTTAGGATTGTATATGTTGCCTCCGAGGCTTTGAAGGCTCACAGTTATCTCAATGGGGATGCAATGGGGTGTTAAAGCAGGTTTATGAGTAACCTTACTGAAAGATGTTCGTTTACTCCTTATGCATAACTGATACAGCCAAAACTGGAACCATTTATTGGTTACTAAACTAACATGAAGCCTTTCTCTCACGTCACATTTCACTGTCAATATATAGAAACAGTATTTATACCAGCTTTAATGTGAACAGAAATGTAGCTTTCATTTTCATTTTTTTAACATCAATTAGCATATCAAAGGACAAACCATGCATTCCTTAAGTTTTGCAGTAACTTATACTGTTTCTAACTATCATTCTTCAGTTTTATAAAGATTTCTGATCCATGCTAAGGAAAAGCCTCCTGACCAGCTCCTTACATTCTGGCATTATTCAGTAATTTAATCTGACCACTGTTTCATACCAACCAGTTATATGTAGAAGCCCTGATACTGAGTGGTTTCTCTGCAGAACACTGTAACTTCATTAAAATGATTGTTATTTAAGCAAAGGACTATTTGATAGTCAAATAATCTATTGATTATTTAAATAAATGTTTACATAAATAAATATTTGGATTATGTATCACTCATTTACTAAATAACTCTTACGTAGCTGCCAGCTTTAAAATTTAGCTTAGTTTGTTTTATGCCTTCGCTTCCCAACAATAAAGAAAAATAAAGATGAATACCTTTTTCAAGAATTCCGTTTTAGTAAACCTTCCTGTTAAGATAATGTTAAAGTAAGATAAATAAATAAGATAAAGTCCTATCAGTTTGAATATATTTTGCATTAGTGTTTGTATCTGGTTCGGGTCACAATTTTGTCAACCCTCCTCCACTTATGATGTAACCAGCCAGCTGATTGGCACTTGATATGTAAACAGTCGCAATGTTGAGAGCGCCCAATCATATTTCATGCCCAAAATATTCCAGGTCAATTTTTCCAATATTGTGTAGTAGTGCAATATTTTGCAAAGGTTTTTTCTTCTGCGATATATACTGTGCTTAATTTAAAAGCACATATTATATACTGTATTAAAAAATACAGGAATTTTTACCAGAATCCACCAGAAATCAGTGATCCAACAACTCAGCATAGTACACTGCACTTCTTGTATCCAAGACTAAATTATATGGGGCAAATCTAATCTGCCTTTGGTAGATATTTTATGGAAAATGAGATCAGCCCAAATTTTCTTTTTGTAACAAACAGCAAAAAAAGTAACATTTAAATAAAGTTTGCCTTAAATGACATTGCATGCCCTGCAGCGTATAGCAGTGCTGAACCAACATATTGTGTAACCTTACTTGAAAGCCAACCATGTTCTTGTTTAATTATTATTATTAATTACTGTCAAGTCCATTCTGACTCCTGGCAATCATATGGATATTGTTCCTTCAAAATGTCCTGTCCTCTGTTTGGGTCTTCAGGCTTCTGAACAGTTGATTCATTATTGCTTGAATTGTATTAATCCGTCTTGAAGCTGGTTGTCCTCTTCCTCTTTTGCCTTCAGATCTTCCACACTTTGTAATCTGCCTTTAATGGCCTTTAGCAGTGAAATGGTTTCTTCTCATAATGTGTCCAAAGTAAGAGCTCCACCTTGGCCATCTGGGCTTCCAGCGAGAGGTTAGGCTTGATTTGGTCTAGGATACATTTGTTTTTCTCCTCTGCTCTCCAGGGAACTCTCAGAAGTCTTTGCCAACACCAAAGTTCAAAGACGTCTATATTTCTCCTGTCTCACTTCTTTATTGTCCAGCTTTTGCAACCATACAGACCCGCAGAGAAAACCATTGTCTGGATAATTCTGATCTTTGTAAAGACAGATAATTTGAAGATCTTTTCAAGCTCTTTCATCCTTGTCCTGCCGAGTTAATCTGTGTTGAATATGTTCTTGTTAGAGCAGTATTTCTTTTTATGTGTGTCAGTTTGAAGCTTCCACTTTTCATAAATTTTTTTTTACATAAAACCAGCATCACTGTAAAATGACGGAATTTCGAAAGGCAGGCTTTTAATTTAAAATATGGTGAAACCTATCAAAAATGTGTAATCCGTTCAAATTTGTATACTTGTGCAAGGCATTATGTGACAGTAATTAATTTTTTATTTGCTTAATTCAATGACATTCACATCTGACCCTTCCGACCCCTCTCTCTCTCCATTTGTGCAGCTGAGTCTGAGGGATAACGACCTGATCTCTTTGCCCAAAGAGATCGGAGATCTGGCTCAGCTCAAGGAGCTGCATATCCAGGGCAACAGGCTTACTGTGCTTCCTCCTGAACTTGGTAAGATGTTTGTGTGTTTTACAGTATATTAATAATGTGAAAGGGACTGCTCTTCCACTTTTTCATTGTCTGTCAAGTAACTTTATTGTTGTCTGTTTAATGCCAAAACACCTAGAAGAAGCAGCAGGGACTAGTTTCAAATGTTAGTTCATGCTTTTATGATAACTACATACATCTGTGTTCCTCCAGTGACAAGAGGTCATGCTGCATATAGTTTTGTAATACCTGATTTCACTTAGCAGTAGCCTTTCCTTCTAAAACAAGATGTCAGATGTAGTGCACAGACACTTTGTTGTGTCTATTCCAGTGTTTGTGCATGCGTGTAGTGAGAGTAGGCTGCTGCTGTCTTCTTGACACTGTAGTTAACAGCCAAGCTGAGGCCCATGATGAGCTCTGACTCGATGGGACAGCAACTCTCACAAACGGTCTCAAAGGCTATGTCAAACTCCACACTCACTCTTATTTATTCTCTCTCTCTCTCTCTTTCTCTGTGTGTATCCTTTTGTTTTTTAAAATATATATATAAGTCCTGACAATGTTCAGCGTCTGCTCAGTTCACAAAACAGCTATTTTTATTTGAGTGTTTGGTGTGTCTGAGACGTTTTTACACACCAACAAAAACGTACAGCAACATGGTTAGCTTACAAGTGTGAAAAACACCAGTCAGTAAATGCTCAGACCATCATTGTCTCAGTAGAGAGGACCATGGTGGTCTCCCAGGCTGTGCTGTGGTTGGTTGGCGGATCATTGGGGAGCGAGCCACGCCCTGCTGACCCAGTGATGGATGAGACAGCAGGCATCACCTGCTCCTCTGTCTCTTCTCTCTCTCTTCTCAACACTGAACGCTTCACAGATCCCCACAGGGGTCAGCACAGGTCAAAATGCTCTCTGCCTGAGTGCCTCACCACACAAAAAGCAGACACCAGCACTGGCTTCCCTCTGCCAGGAAACAATAGGCTCAGAGCTCAATGGACATTTATTCTACCCTTATAATTTACCATTTATTTTTTGTCTCTGGGCTTAAATATGCATTGCTTCTCTCATTCATGTCAAGAGCCATATTATTATGTCTTCAAAATCTGGTTTGGTTTAGGCTCATCACATTTACAGGGCATAAAGGGTGCTTTAGCCTAGAGCTCGGTCAGGCTATTCTGAGAGTAGGCTGACACACACACACACACACACACACACACACACACACACACACACACTGCCCTGTGCCTTTTCTGCTCTCTTGACACACACACACACACACACACACACACACACACAGCCTGCTTGAGGAGGCGATAATTGGCCTTAAACAGCCAACGTCGCCCACACCTTGTCTCTTGTGAACTGCTTTATAGAATTATTGACCAGTGTGGCCTGGTCAGAAGTCTAGCAAATTCCACTTAAATTGTTTTCTTTTGTAGTGCTTCGCTTTCATGTATTAGTCTAATAAATGTTGAGACTCACTGACGCACTATTGGCCCTAGAACAGTACATACATGAGCATAATTCACATTGTCCACTCTAGTTGTCATTTCCACTCACAATGGCAGTGACGTTTTATACTGGATGCAACAGGAGTTTCTGATGTGAAAGTTCTGGATTTGATTTGAAGATACAGAGAAAATGGGACTCATAGCAGCTGTGGAAGGCCAGGTAAACCACCAAAACTCTCCCCATCAGATTAACAGTACTTAAAGAATGAATCTTTGAGTAGACAGCTCTCCACTGTGTAGCTTCCCGGTCAGCTACACATCCTTTCTGTAGCATAGCTGACCAAGAAGCTCTTACTGAGGAAGAAAGTGCATTCACAAATCACATGGGTGCTGTCGATGGTGATGTCAGAATAAACCTACCTGCTCTGCATATCCAGATTTCTACATCAGTGAATATGATTACATAAATCATTAAAGGCAGAAATATCTTTAATATACATTAAAAATTGAACTATAGGTGTGGGGAAAAGAAATCTGTATTTCTTTGAAAAACTGAAAGCAGATCTCCCCAAAACAATGGAAGTAATAATAAGGTCAACAGACTAAATATTGAAAAGTTGATATTATATTTAAAAGTTGGGGCTTCTATGTAATTTTCCTCTTGCTGAAGGCACAACATCTGAAACATCCACTCATACCTATTTGGGGAAATCAACATCAGAACATTCTTAACCAGAGATATTGCATGACATTCTGGTGTAGACACTGGGCATCTTTAGAGCTGTTTAAGCATAGTGAACTAGCTAGCTCTTAGGCTAATGTATTCCCTGATCGCCTCACAGACACCTTCCATCAAGGGTTCTTAACCTGGGAGTCGGACCCCCCAGGAGTTCATAATGTACTTCTAGGGGCGTTGCGAACGTGACACTAATTAAGACGTTTTGTCAGCTAAATGTGGTATGAATCAGATTTAAGCGCTAAAGTTTTTCACACTGTATCATTCTCAGTCTTGATGCAGTGTCTCGCATGAAGGACATGGCTTGACAAACCCACTGTTGCTTAAAATAGAACAATTTTAGAACGTTTTTTTCACTGAATCAAACTGACTCACTCGGCGTTCTGCTCGACTCTGATCTGGATCTTGATTCAGGTTTGTGCATTCACATTGTGGCTCGGCACGTCATCCAGGTTGGATTAAAATGGGGCATCAGAAAGTGTGAAAATGTCCCGGGGGGGGGAGGGGTCGTGAAATTTACTTAAATCAATCCTATGGTTTCTCGCAACACTGGTCTTTGTGTTGTATAATACTCTTCTACAGAGTGTATTAAATTCAGTATTCTGCATGATAATTTTTTAAAATCTGAACTTGGTTAAATTGTTACATCAGCATTGGATACCCTACCAGATGTACCACTAAATGCAGTCGATACCATGAATTAGTGGTTGTGTGTACTGGGTGGTAGCCTCATTTTGCCCAGTGTCTTGTCCTTTCCTGTGCCCCCTACAGGGGAGGCTTTGCCTATGAAGCTTATTAGGACCCTCCCGTTATATCTCTTTAATCCTGTTCCTCATAGCCCGGGCTCGTTAGAGCTGCCACAGAACTGTGTGTGGGTGGGTGTGTGGGTGTGTGGGTGTATGTGTGTGTGTGGGTGTGGGTGGGTATGTGTGTACATGAATGAAGGGAAGCGAAGAGGAGAGCCCAGCTAACAAGGAGCAGCCATGCGCACAGAGGAGGGCAAGGGAGAAGAGGAGTACAACATGGGGAGTAGAGAGCTCAGAAGGGATGGAGACAGAGAAAGACAGTGCAGGCACTTTATGACACCAAAAGACATTCAGAGTGACTCTTCTTTAGTGTTGGTCTGTGAGGGGGAAAAAAAGGCATAAAATAAATTACTGGCTCAATTTCTAAGTAATAGTAAGCAGCACTTTAGCAGTCCTGTGTAACACCATAGGAACTGAATATGAGGCAACAGATTAACAGCTAAATTACACTAATGGCGCTGTCTGGCTTAGCTTTTGAGGCATGACGTTGTATGCCAGGGCCCAGGTTTAATTTAGCTGCCCCTCTGACAGCTTTTCCAACACTTTCTAATCAGAAACAATTTAATTAGGCCCCTTGTGTGCTACGATGTGCCACATTAGCACTGTGACCTGTACTGTTACATTGTCAAAATTTTCCCTCCCTTTCCCTCCCTTCCTTTTGTCTTCATATCTTCCTACCCCGACTAACCTCTCCAACTGCTCCCTTAATGCTCTTTCTCTCTTCCTCTTATAAATCGTGTAATCGTTCCTCTCTATTTCCACCTCTTTCTCTTTTTGTACCGCCTGTCTCTCTTGCTTCTGCCTTATTGTTGCATCACAGTCCTTCTGTTATACTGGCGTGTGGTAGGGAGAATTGCATCCCAGTCATTGCCACTCTGGGCTCAGGACACTGCTGCTGCTCTATGTTTAGTGAAGAATGCCTGACCTCTTGCAAGTACTGCAAAATGTTGCGTACCTGAGTCATTGTTGTTGTTTTTTTTTTACAGTATTATGTCACACTGCTTCTTTCACTTCAGATGCCTCTTCTGTATCTCTCAACTCATCAGAAAACACACATTCATAGCTCTCCACTGGGAGCTTATAGTGCAATTTGTATTTAGGACAGTGGAGTAAAAGTGAATCACTCTGCCCAGCTGTAGAGAGAATCCAGGATCAGAAAATACCACTTCAAAATACCAATGCTGCTTTGAGGGGCTGGACAAGGCTTAAGCATGACTGTGGTTTAATAAATATCCATACCTATTTTTTTTTTCTTTAAGCAGAGTTGAAATCACTGTCTGACTAAGCACTGTTTAATGCTTCAGAGGTTTTTGATATCTTCATTTAATTCCAAGAACCAAAGGCCCGATATTTGTGGGCAGTTACATCCCACTTTTGTAGGCTTTATAATTCAGGAACAGAGTAACCTACAGACGTGATACACATATCAAACAGCAAGCATTTGTACCCTAACAATGTGCCATTGACATTTGTCCGGGAGTAATTCAACTTTGATTATAGCTATAATCTGCTCTGTACATTCAGAATTTTTATTTGGACTATGATGATTGTTAGTCTAATCATCAAAATTATCATTGCGTAACTCGTCAGCTCTAAAACACGATCAATTTAGATCTGTTATTAGTCCTTACAAGCAAAATAACAATTAATTGTACTGGTGAAGTACACTTTTGATTGAAACATGGTGAAATTCAGACAAATATCTAAATTCTTTTATTATATACATCTCAAACATATTTGAGGAGCACGGGGTCTCCTGAAAATAATGTGGCATGTGTGACGCTCTCCTGTAAACACAACTGTAATAAGGGTTTGTGAAACTACAAAAATATCCTGTAAAATTGTCCTAGTTGTCTAAGAGTGAACAGTTCAGTTAGGGTCCTAACTGTTCTTTCATTTATTTATCAGCTACATTTCACTGCCATGTTTTTTTTCTTCTCTACGTTGTTTTAGCACGTTGTAAGTTTGTGTTTATCTCTCTTTATTTCTGTGTAGGTAATCTTGACTTGACTGGTCCAAAGCAGGTATTTAAGGCAGAGAATAACCCCTGGGTCACTCCCATCGCAGATCAGTTCCAGCTGGGTGTCTCTCATGTCTTTGAATATGTCCGCTCGGAGACCTATAAGTAGTAAGTATCCCCATTATTCTTTGCTATTTAGTCTGCAACTAAATCTGTCAACAGTTTTAACGACTCTAAATATTTACTTTAATCATTGTGAAGCCAGTGAATTTTTGGAAATGGATCTGTATTGTGGGCACCATTATCCTGCCTGTTGGTATTACGGGAGCAATGCACACCATTACGAAGAAGAGTGGCAAAGCAGGCACAAGTTGTTCCATTTTAGTTATAAGGGCTGGGAAACATATATTGATATTTATATTGGGTTTGGGATGTTAACGCAGCGAAATACTGGCTGAGGCGATTCATTTTTATATCTTTTTATATATATATATATATATATATATATATATATATATATATCTTATAAACTTTTTAATATAGTTCTGTTTCAGTCTTGCAGAAAACCTTTTCTGCTGTGCTCACTGTTCTCAACTCCTCTACTTTTCTCCCTTCTGCTCCCTTCTTGCATTCTAAACACAAGACAGAGCTCTGTCATTAAGATGACTTGGTGTGTATAAAGAAGTAATGATGAATTCAATGTGTATTAATGTAGTAAAAATTTAATTCAAAGTGTTGAAGAATCATATTGTATTGTTTATCATATCACCATCCAGCTAAAATATATTGAGATATGATTTTTTTAGTCCATATCACCCAGTCCAAGTTAATTTACATTTACATTTATGGCATTTAGCAGATGCCCTTTTCCAGGGCAACTTACAAAAGTGCTTTGCTGTTCACTCAGAATATACCTTAGCTAGAAGACAAGGCTAGAGTCTAGAGATTCCTCACGCTTAGGTCCTGTTGTAATAAATGTCACCAATATCAAAACATGAAAAATGCCCAGGGCAGGTGAATACTTTTGCAAAGTGATGTAGTTTACAACCTGTTGGCTATAGGCTCCAGCCTGCAACTCAGTGCCAGTGCATGTACCCTGTTGACAGCCCCAGTGTTGTCTGTTAGTCCCATGAAGGCTGTATGATGGATTTAGTAATAGAGCTCTAGCTAGCAAATCATGGCCATACCCTTAGAACAGAACCCTCATTGTAATTTGATCAGATAAAAAAAATCCCACTCACTACAACTCTGACCCTCATTTCTCTCATCTTATCATGCCCTTTAACTAAAAGACATCATGTGGATGAAATGTCTGCCTTTTATTGAATATTCAGTATAAATATAGACATTTTATACAGGTCAGTTTTATTTTTGCTTCTGCTTTTCTGGAACAGGCCCAAGGTTGGCTCAATGAAAGCAGATGAGCAGTCGTTTGTATTAAGTGCTGTCAATTTGCCACAGAACCAAACCAATTAAAGTGAAAGCTGGAGGCATTCCTCTTTTCTTAGTGGCAGAAGAAATCTCTCTTGTCTCACTGATATCTCCATCAGTGCCAAGCTTTTGTCCTCTGGATATTTAATAAAATATGGCCGCAGTGCCAGCATTGGACTGGATCAAATTTGTCTGCAAACTTGAAGGTAAAAACAGCACTGACACTAAATACATGTGCAAATTTACATGTTGAATCAGTTTGTTATGGAAAATCCAATTCTGAATTCCTGTTTTTCTCCAAGTTTTAATACCTTGCCCACATTATGTACCTCCCCTGTCATGTGACCTGTGAGAATATTAGGGAGTATTTTGCAAAAGGTAGAATCAAATGTTCCAAGTAAAGTGATTTCTGGCCTGTGACTAGTGTAGAGTGAGTGTATAGAGATTCACTCCTCGCTTTACCTCTGAAGGACATCTGTGTTTTTGGGCACATCCTGCTATCAGCAGCATATAGGGGTCTCTAACGTCAGCAGAGGTGACTGTACAGTGTACCTCATCACTGTGATTTCAGTGAGTGCGATCTTGGTGTCCCCAGTAACATTGTTAACAACAGCGCTATTCTTTTGTCCTGAAAAACTTTCTGAATTAATTGTAGCATATCGTTGACAATCCTTTACAACTTCTCAATCCCCCACAACAGGAGAAGCAAATCCCTCTGTTTGATCATTTAGCTGCCTGCTGAGCTCAAGTCCTTTGAGACACGCAGCCCACTTACTGGAACTGATCTCCCTCCGAGGCACAAACATGTCTGCCTTCACTACAGTGGCAGACCTCAGTTTGAGTGTATGCATGTGTATGCATATCTCCATGTATTCTTTCAGTTTATTGCCTTTCTAGAGGTTATCCATTTGAATATATACAAATAATGCTTCTGGGTAGATTTACTGCAAAAATTCAGCAGGTTGTTATGCTTCCAGCAGATATGGAAATGATTACATGTGTGGTCTGATTAGACATTGGTTCTTGTATAAATAGGCTCTGAGGCTACTTTTTCGGTAGTATAGCACTTAATGAGACATCAATGACTGCTAGACATGCCTCTACTGCTCATTCAAAGACATTTTTCCCCAGTTAGGGTTGACATTTGAGCTCATTTTTGTTGTGGTGTCTTGAGTAGGAGACCAATTCAAAAACAAGCAAGACCACTTGAGAGTATTTCAGAGCTAAAGGTCTTCTTAAAAAGGTTGGGGTGGTGGGGATTGTGGCTAAAACAATAGTAGAGGACTTTTAGCTGCTAGATTGTGTTGCTGTGTCCTGACTCTATAAAGTGCCCAAACTTTAATTCTATGAAAAATGGAGTAACTGTGTCCACATTTCCTGAAATTACTGTTTGATTAACTTTGAGTGTCTCATTTGTCTAATGGCGAACAAACTTTAGCATTTTTGCATTGTTGGATATACAGAATTGCTTCTTGTGCATTTTTTGACATGGAATTGAAGTGGCAGTACAACCTGCAGATCAAAACAGTTTACTCCTATACCATTGATTGCATCCACGTGGGATAGTTGAAGGTTTTTATGACTGATTGCTGAGGCAGCAGGCAACCCTTTGACAGATGGGAATTTCTGAACTTAGTGAGGGCTGTCTGCAGTTCTGATCAATTCCAAAACACATTGTCATTAAAAACTGCCAGCTGCTTAATTTACCAATGTCCTTAATCAGATATATCTGGTATCAGGCTCATTGCTCATGACATTGCACATCCACGTGCATACCTTTTGACTGCTTTGTGTTGATTTGTTCACATTTTAGTGCATCTGTACAAAGTTATTCAGTATAATGCATTGTTTGTTGTGCAGAGTGGACTTGGAATGCCTGGTATTCTAGCCAATTTGGCAAGCTATATTAATTTCTTTGGATTGAGAGATTTTCATTGTGCTAATAAGCGTTTCTCAAGAACATTTTCCAGCATAAAGAGAAATGTCAGTGTCATTGAGGTCAATAAGGACCATGCTGTGAGTGTGTTTCTCAAGTGGCCATTGATGTTTGAAGAGGAACTCGTGTCCAAAGCAAATGTTGCTGCTATTGTTTGCATTGATCAAACACTTAATGATCAATGGACGATGCCAACTAAACTGCTCATCTTTTGTGGTGAGAATACAGAAGAGGCCACAGAGAAAAGCTCAAGTAATGTCTGGTGCCTTTTGGCTGTTCGGTTCTGCTCTGCTTAGCTGTCTGCTGTTGTAGTTTTGTGTTCATCTGGTTATCTGATTCTCATAACATTGGTGCTGTGGGGAGCTTATTTCTGTGCTGACAGAGCCAAGAGGCTGAGGTGTGTGTATGTGTGAGGGGGGGAGAGTGAGCAAGACACACACTGTGTAAGTGAGTAAGTCTGTGCATGGGGTGAATCCCGTTAGACAAGCGTTAACAGGGTGCGAAGTGTGGACTCTCGATGTGTCCATGGCTCAACAGTTTCATTTACACCTGCCTAAATGTCCTTCAGCTGAGACAGCGTTGGGGCCTCACCTTCACTAGGCCTATTTTCTCTCTCTCTCACTTTTGGCCCTTCTTTGCTTTCTATCTTACACATATCTTCATTATTTCTAGGTTCAACAAGGTTGAAGCTGGTCTTGGCTGTTTTAGTTATTATGGCTGTTATTATGACCTCACCTTTCTCTGAGTAGGAAGGAAGATTCCCATGTATCAAGTCTAGTGCAATGTTTTGTTATTCGTGCAGTGTTGGATAGCATGGTCCAGTAACACCTGTTGGTCAATTACAACAGAAAAATCAAAAGAGTAGAACAAGTCTATAAAGGATTTTTTTTTAACCTGTGATCTCCCTGTCTAAGGTATTGATGCAGTGTGCACGATAATTCTAGTGGTGATTTAATCTCATTTTAGAATTGTGTGTGGAGTGGTGTGTGTGTTTTCTTGCAATAAAAGTGCTCATTTACAGGAATGGGCAAGATTATGTTGGGAAGATGTTCTGAAGGTTCATCTTTGGTTAATTGCTCAGCCCTCTGCTGCTTCTTCTGTTGAGGCATTCAAGATGCTATAATCTGTATTGGAAATAAAATTAAGGTATTCTTTGCCCTGTTGAACCAGTTGTGTCTGGCAGTTATGTCATGAGATATTATGGTTTGGAAAGAAGGGACTTTTGCAATGCTAATTTTAGTCAGGCTGTGGAGTTCTCATATGGAGATGTGCTTTTGAATTTACTCATTGGTGACCTGTGGGTGAACACATGCTTGTAGAACATGCTCACTTGTCCGTTTAGGAGTGAAAATGAATGAAAACATGCTCCACTAAATCCTCTCCTCTTCTTCCTCACTTCTCTTCTCCGTTGCTGGGAAGGGTTTGGGAGTCTCATGGTAAATGTGAATTTGCTTGGTAAGGGGGTGGTGGGGTTTGTAGGAGGGGCACCTGCATGCATATTTCATAGGGTGGCTTGTTAACCTGACAGAGGGATCTTTCGGCTGACTGACGGTGTGAGAGAGCAACTGCATGCTCATAATGCATTAACATATCGTAAAGCCTGCCTCGCCGCCATCTTTTATTCATCCTATCCTCTAAACGCTTGTTGATAGCAAGCAGAGGCAGGCGCTGTGCAGAGCTCTCGTCACAGCTGTCTGGGACTGACTAGAGAAAAAAAAACTGCAATTAAGATTGCCCTGCTTTTGAATTCTCTCTCTCTCTCTCTCTCTCTCTCTCTCTCTCTCTCTCTCTCTCTCTCATGCACATGTACATCACTCAGTCCCTCTCATATACTTTTCACTCAGTCTCATACTCTGAACACTCAGTGTGTCTCACACACTCATTCACTTACACCCTCACACTATGAATGGAGTTCATGGTTCATACTAGGGCTGTATGGTATTTGATAAAACTAACTTTAAAAGATCCAGGAATTTTATATTTTATAGCCCTATAATTTCACAAGTGTTACATATTGGATGCTGCATGTGTCCCTTATGGAAAAACAAAATAGAAAGTTGAGAAAATGGAATTTATGGAGAAATGAAAGTGACTTCATAATGCCATATAGGCTTTTTGGAAGTCAAAAAGTATCAACGATCTGAAAAATAATCTCAATAAAGCACTCTGTGTATCCCATACTGGAGTAAAATAAATTATACTGGGCAGACAGAAACTCTGGTATATACAGTGCATCCGGAAAGTATTCGCAGGGCTTCAATGTTTCCAAATTGTGCTACTTTAAAGCCTTATTCCAACATTTTATCCCCTTAAAATTCTACACACAATGACCCATGATGTCAAAGTGTTTGAAATTTAATTTATTAAAAATAAAATTGTATAACATCTAAAGAAGTATTCCTTTTGCCATAACACTTAAAATGTAGCTCAGATGCATCATGTTTCCACATGAACACCTGTGGTAAATTCAGTACAAATCAAGCTATGAAGTCTAAGGAACTGTCTGTAGACCTCCGAGACAGGATTGTATTGAGACAAAGATGTGAGGCTGTAATTGCTGCCAAAAGTATTTCAACAAAGTATTGAGCAAAGTTTGCGAATGCTGTTATATTTTTGTGTTTTATTTATTTATTTGTTTATTTGCAGTGTTTTCAAACATACTTGTCTCACTCATTATGGTGTATTGTGTGTAGAAATTTGAGAGGAAAAATGAATTGAATCCATTTTGGAATAAACAAACAAATGTGCAGAAAATGAAGAGCTGAGCATACTTTTCAGATGCACTGAATGTCTGAAATGAGAACAGCGTGAATGTACCTTTTGTACATTTTACATTGCACAATGTGACTATTGCATATGTACAGTGAGAACTGCTATTTTGCAGCCCTAGTTCATACAGTATTTTAGGCTACAGTTGTGATCTCAAACTAATGAGAATAAAACATTTCATGTTCTAGATATGAGTTAAAGAGATAATAATACTAACACTTATTTTGAAGTTGATGTAATTTTTTTTTTTATCTATAACCAATTTCACACTCATTCTGCTCTCTGTTCGCTCTGCTTTTAATATTGGTTTTAAAAGAACTGAATCAGGTAAATGAATTGAGCAGATTGTTTGTATTTTTTTGAGCTAAGTAGTTTGCAACACTTTGAGGCTAAATACACGAAGATTAAAATCTAGACATATCAACAACAACAACTTCTGTTTCCTTGTGTTCTAGATATGAAGTCAGAACTAATTAAACATGTGACATTTTTTAAAGGGTGTGTGAATTGTTAATTGTGTTTGCACACAAAGCACACTTAAAATTTCTGTCTCAGGCACTAACCAAGCGCACCAGCATTGGACATCAGTTCAGACATGAGACTTTTAGTGGTCACTGCAGCAGGGTAAAAGTGTTTTGGAAAACTTGTCAAATGATCAGGATCTGTCTGTCCCAACAGAGACGGTTTGTATGGGTCCCAGAGTGGCTAGAATCAGGAGCTTCCTCTCCTCAGTCTGTGCTGGGTTCAAAGGCTAACCTGCTGTCTACTGTTTTGTCAAATAAAAAACTGCCAGAGAAAAGTGAACGGCACACAAGAAAGCAGTGTTCACACATACATGACTAGTGAGTATACTGAGCAAGGTTACTTCAGCACAGTTATGAGCTGTCATATGTCCTACTCAACAGAGAAGGGTCACAATTACTGAGATCATTTGTTGCGGTGTGAAATTGGAACACTTGTAGAAACTGCAGGCTTTGATGGATCTAGCCGAGTACAATGGGTGTAGCATTAGATTTGTGGGTGTAACACAGGGCTAATGCTCACTGCACAACCTGTAATCATGCAGCTCCAGTTGCTGTGAGTGCTCAGCACTTCTCAGAGACTCTGAGTCATGTCACATACCCACCTCTCCTGGGTTGTTCTTTAAAAAAATACATGTTTTAGAGTGAGGAACATTTTGAAGGTTGGGCTTTTTATTTCTAATTAACGAGGGGGAAAATGAACATTTTTAGAAGTCCTATGAGGATGATATGGGACATTTCATGTTGGGTGATTTTATGGGGATTGTATGTCATCTATTACTAATTTACTATTTATTTATTCTTCCCAATTTTTGCCGATTACCCAACCCTGTTAGGACTGTCCCCCTGCCACATACAATGCTTGCGACACTAGGAGGTTAAAGCAAGACATGCTTCCTCTGATACTTGTGAAGTTGGCCACAACATCCTTTTGAACTGCCATCATTGCTGGGCAGCCAACGTTCTCGGAAGAAAGCGCCAGGTCCCCAGCTCTGATACATATGGAACATATGTGCTGGTCTGCATTGCACTGGGTGTGATGTGGGGAAAGATCTGCTGATGGAAAGCAGCATGACACCAGATTCTAATATTATTACTTTATAAATGGATTTGACCAGAGGAGGATGTAGACTTGGTTCATTCCCAAGTATTTTGTTCTCTAGCTTTGAGGTAGGTCTTGCTGCTACATGCTTGGGGACCGGTTTTATGTTTTGTGTCTTCTTTTTGTTTCTTGTTTTGTACTTTTTGCCAAATTTCAGTAAAGCTGGTAGGGGTATAACAGTATGTCCATTGATAACACCATTGTGGTAACGAACCTTCACAGTTAGGTCATTTCACAAGCACGTGTTCCACCCCCAAACCTTACGCTGTATGTCTTGCATGCTTCCACTTCTACTTGTATACGTTAACTGCTTAATTAACACACAACAGACTGCATTTATTACCTTAGACTATACAGCACTGTATTAAACAAACATGCACAACTGTGTGTGTTCAGCTGAATTGAAAAGAAACCTAGGTTAGTCATACTGCTTCTCCCCTGTTGTACCTTGCTAAGCCATGAGGTCTAAATCGCAATGCAAATAAAATTGTGATCTCTTTAGTGTACCATTACATGACTAATGCATATACATTTGACTTGACTAGATGCTATCACTGTTTAGAGATCTGTCTGTAGCGCAGCCTCACATTTAGCCATTGCATGTGTGCATTAGCCAGCCCTATTGTGCATGTGAAAAGTGTCTGCTGACTATGCTGAGAGATCCTTGCAGACCTCTCCACTGTCTCTCTAATTAGAGTCATGCATTGCTGCACTCTGACACTAGTGCATAGGGAGCCTTTGGGCTGCCAGAGACTTTCTGTCTGCAGGTTTTCTTCAGTAGGCAGTTACCATAAACTCTCCTAAATGGAAGTTTTAAAAATGTGGTGAATATCATTCTAGTGGTATTTAGGGCTGGGCGACGCTTCTAAAAAAAAAATCATATCTCGATATGCCAAAGACAAATGCCGATATGGAAGTGTTAGACTATCAGTGTGTAACTGTAACAACAGAACAGCATGCTTTACATTTTAAATATTAGCCTTTGATTGCAATGTTTCTGTGGCATCATTTTAACAGACTGTACACTCTTGTGTATCTTCCCTCTGGAAACCAAACTGGCCATTTTAGTACAGTATCAATATTTACGATATCGCTATGATACATAAAAAACAATATGATGCATATGACCTATATTTGGTGGTATTCCATTCATTTTTAACTGATCGTGTTTTGTTCACTGACATGCCAAAATTGATGAGATGGTAGTGTCATGTATACCAAGAATACTAGTGTGTCTCAAAAGATTTTATTCTTTTTTATATATATTTGTGATTACAATTTAATTCAAAAAGGTAACCCATCATATTTTATCTTCATTACACATAAAGTGAAATTTCATGCCTTTTTTGTCTTGCTGTTGATCAGTATGGCTTCAGAAATCAGAAATCCAGAATCTAAATATCTCAAAATATTGGAACATTTTTCATTTGAATAAAGTACTAATAGTACCACAGTATCAACTTTAAAACAACAAAAAATTAAAGGTAATGAATTTAAAATGACAGTCAATATTTTTATAAAATTATCAAAGACCTTTTTCACAGTATTCAAATGTTTTGAGATGCACTAATATCATACAAGGCATTCCCACCCACAATGGACAGTATAGTGGGTGGTTATGGACAGTATAGTGGGTGGTTATGGTCATGACCGGCATCTGGTTAGAACTGTCTGTGTGAACAGACAAGCGACTCACATTCACATTCAGTGCAAGAGACACCACGTGCTTATTGCGCAGGTAGGTGCACCATTCTTTAGCTTCCATGGAATATCCCTCGGACATGGAAGATCCCTGATTTATTATTTTTTTATGACTGGATGAGATGGTCGAGTAAGTGGAAACATAAGCAGCGATTGAAACAGGTTTTGCCAATAATTTATGACTTGGTAGAACCATTTTTGGCCTTACAGCCCATCAGAACCATATCCTTCAGTGATGTTTCCACCCAGGGGTTCAGGAGGCAGCAGCGAAGTGGGAGAGCAACTTCAGCCCTTATTTAATGGGCCGCTGGCTGCTCAACCCTCCGTTTCTGAACTGTTACATACAGCCTTGTCCAGCTGACACAGGACTGTCAAAAATGCTCTAAAGACAGGTAATAAACGTTGGAACTGTGTGCACAACGCATGGAGAGGGACACTGTAGTTTTCCACCTTGTGTTGCAAGCTTGTCATTTCATCTTCAGGAGTTACTAGCATTTTGGATTTGTTTAAAATGTTTGAAAGAGTTCTTGTCAATAGGGCTTCCATTCGATCTCTTCTTTTTTCGGTATTAAAGGAACTCAGTAGATGCTCTTTGAATATGTGCTTATACACAGTTGTCTTTGTGTGCTTATGATTACTGAGTATTGGCCGACAAGGTTGGGGAGGTGAGAGAGGCTCCATCGCTTCTCATTAGCCCAGACTCATAGACAGCTCTCTGGGCCTTCTTCCACACCTCCACAGCCTCCTATGGGTTATCAGTCAAAGGCCTCATTAATGGCCCTCACCTTTAAAACACAAACCTGCAGCCCCCACACAATGACTCTGTGTAGGCATGCTCCCCCACAGATTTAATTATTCATGACAGACAATTCCAGCACATGTAACATGAAGTAGCATAATTGCATTACCCATTAGCTCACAACAGACTGTCTTTTGATTACTGAGATGCATCTGGTTCATTGTGAGAAACACCAGAAGTGAAGACATGTCTGTTGCATCATGGTTATCAGTGGTGAGAAGAGCTAGAAATGGTGGGATACCTTTAATTTTAGCTGTGGGGTCATACTATGCAACAGAGCAGTGCAGGTGATCTAAACATGCTGCTTCATCATCCACAGAGTTCTAGCTAATGATGGGGACACCTGAGGAGTGATCGGTTCTCGACTGTGCTCTTGCTCTGTTTGTCCTGCGTCTTCATTATTGTCATTTAGTCTCATTGAACATAAACATGGATTTCCATTGGCTGTGTCATGGTGGATTGTGCTTTAGACTGAGTGTTTGCCCAGTGTGTTGCTGTCACAGCTCCAGGCTTTTAGATACACTATCTGATGTACAGTGGCTGAGGAGGGAAAATACTATCAGTAATCTGCCACTGTTAATGTCTGATAATGCCCCAATTACTTTCTTTTCTTATCCACTTTCCTCCCTAGCGTGTAGATGTGTTCTCCCTAATTTACTCTTCTCTCTGCTGCCTGAACTGGATTCTCCAATCACAGTTTGATCATAAGTGAAATCTGCTGTATTTTAATGAATTACACCTCTGTCTGCCCGTGTGTATGTATTAGAGCGGTCTTAATGTGTTCAATTATCAATGCCACTCATTTTTAATTACTATTATTGACCCATTATCATCTTTTCTTTGTTCTCCGAAACATCTGTAATTTCAGGCTAAGCTATGAAAGATAATTGTGTACCGTTTGATGCCTAGATAAAATCCTTGGCTAAATTTCAATTGTGCTCTTATGTTCTTAGGTTGTCTATGCATTTCCTGGGGACATACAGAGCAGAACATACATCTTTAATAAAAAAAAGAAAATCAAGAATTTGGTGTCAGTTAATTTTTGGAGGTTCCTCTCTATATTTAGGAATATAGCCCCAGAGTGAACTGCTATGACCACAAAGCTTAACAGTTGGTACTGTGCTCTTGAGGTTCTCACATTTTTACTCCTCCAGGGTAAATGACCTCTGGTCACAATTCAGTCTTTTCTCTCATCTGACTATAAGATGTTGATTTTGGAGCAGGGGTTTCTTTCCTGAACAGCAGCCTGTATAAACTGACAATATAAAGATTTTAGTAGTTTCATTGAACTGTTCTGTTTTAGATTTATAAACTCCTCTTTGTATTTTAGGGAACTCAAGTGCTGACAGGTTTTGTGGAAACCATGTTCAAAGAAGCTATGTCAGCACTGAGCTACCGCTTCAGTATTACTTGAATTACTGGGAGTGCAGTAACCTTCAAATCAGCTATTCTCAAATTTTCTTTCTTTTTCCTTGTATAATCAAGCTCTTCTTTGTGTTATGCCAGTGTTACAAACTCTGCTAGTCTAAACTCTTCAAACATTTTACAGTGGAGCTGTGTTTACTCAAGGTCTAGTCATAGAATGGTTGAACTAGAAGCTTGTTAGTTGGTGGGATTTTTTTTCATGTTTTGTCTAGCAGTGGTAGTTTTACAAATGATCACAGAACAATTATGGACCAAATACTGTGCATGGCTTCAGTAATGAATTTTTATCCTCATTGTCTCAGCCTGATTAGAGATTTAATATGCTGAAGAAGCAGTTTTTTTTCTTTAGTTTAGCTCTATTCTTTGTGAGATGGAGCTGATTAGGCGATATGTTCTTTGTAATCACACGCTTTTGACTCTATAGGAGGCAGAACAGAATTGTTGGAATTTGTGCCAACCTCAATACCTGATCAATGAGCCTTGGGCTTCTAGTACATTCATCACTGGAATTGATGAACTTACTGTATATACTAGATCCCATACACAAACGTATCCTCACCTCAGATACATATGCACCTGCAGTCGCTATTCTGAAACTTATATTTGTGATCGAGTATGCTGTATGCACAGATACACTGGATAATAACTGAGATTAATTAACCTGAGAAACTTTGAGGAGCCCATAGGAATAAAATCTCTCTGGCATCAGGAATCAGATTCCATTAACTGGCCAGCCCCAGTTTTGGACTTTAATTGGCTGTAAGTGTTGGCTGGGGCAGATGAATGGGAAATCTTTGTGTTTATACCCCGGCAGGGCAGCAAAGCCATGCTGCTGTAGTAATAAGCCTACTCTTCATTGATCCAGGATCAGGGATCCGGATACTGTGACTGTTTGAGATAGCTGTGACTACAGCAGCAGATACAGGCGTTTGTAGTCATGGTCTGAAGAAGATCTAAAATTGAGTCTCTAGATAAATAATAAAAAGACACAGGAAGCTTTTTGGTATAGTCTTAAATATTGTTTTAAATGGTTTACATTTTGGCCAAAACTGAAAGACTTTATTTTTTTATTCATTTTTCCATTTTGTCTTACAATTGACCATGTAATTTTGTCTTGGAATTTAGAAAATTATATAATATATATATATATAATTATATAAAAAAATATATATATAATATTGAACACTGAACATTTTGAACATCCTAACAGACGAGCAAAGCACAGTGGCTGAATTGACATGATGATGTACAATTTATCACAAACACTTGAACCCTTTAGCAAATACAGTCCCACATGTGGCATTGGAATGTTCAGCCAAGAACAATTAGCTTCAAAAGTGACAACAGTCAGCAACTATCCTCTAGTTCCATCTAACTTGTTTCCCCAACAAACAGCATGTTTCTACCACACTGCTGAAACACAGCAGTTAATCAATTTTGCCCATCATATCAGCTACATATCATTTCATCTAATAACCTCAGTATGTCTAACATTTAGTTCAGAACATGATTTCTGACACTGCAGGCAATCATGGCTGCACTAACTCGGCTGGTGTCACTAAATCCCATTCCACTTTAATAGTGCAGAAGCTCTGGGTGGCAGAATATAACTGCGAGTTGCAGTTTGATTGTGTTGGCTAAAATGTAACTGTTTGGGACAAACTATTTAGTCAGAACAGCAAAACTGCTTTTTTGACATGATTGGTTGAGTAGACTTAGTGAGCACTGTTAAAGTTTCAAAACATGCCATTAAGTCCCTCGCCTAGACAGGGCATTTGTGGAAACTAAACTGCTGGCATTTTTAATGAACTGTTTTTGTGATGTCACCATAGTTGCATTTACATGTATGCATCTATTTAAGCTATAACATGTGATTTTTTAACATTCACATTTAGATTAAAAAAATTATTTCAGCCTAGCCTAGGGATTTTTATCTGTCTTAAAGGCACAGTAGCAAAATTAGCTTATACAATTTGAAGAGACTGAGATTGTGAAAGTCCTGTAATAACGTATAAGTAATGCGGTAATGTCTCAGGGTGGGCTGATGATAATGGGCCTGTGGATTGTCCTGTAGGCCTCAGACATATCTTATTATCTCCAACCTCTCTCGTTTCTCTGTATTCCTCCCATGTTGGTGGGCTTGTCAGCGGTGTGGGACGCTGACAGAGAGAGGGAACGCTTCAGTGATCCACCCCTCCACGCACCCTCAGCATATCAGCCTGATGTAAAACAGTCCAATTTAGCCTAGACTTCAGCACCAACATCTACATGCATCTGTCAGCACTGATCCCCCAGCTTCCCACAACCCCATCAGTGCACAATCCCTGTCCAGATCACAACAGCACAGACCAAACCACTTTCCGATATTCGAACATCAAGCCACTGACTTATCATGAGAGCCTTGTTTTGTCCATTGTAATAAATTCTGATGCTCCTGTAGAATATTTGGTAAACTGCTGGAGAAGAGCGTAAGGTGTATCTTAGGTGTCACACTGTGGTACCCTCTACGTCTAGGATTGCATTTCATTTGGAACTCTAGCTTTACGTCCAAATGCAGAATCAGTCATTTTATGGTAGTAGATTTTTCATGTTATGATTGAATAGATCTTTCCTTTTTCCACTCCATCCATCAGCTTTCAGCAATTATGCAATGCAGGTTTGTTATGACAACAGCTGTCACTTTCTGACCTCTTATCGACAAAATGAGTTATCCACTTCTGCTGATGCCTTTTTAATTTTCATCCATTTCTTGGACATAGGTTGGTTTCCCTTTGTTGCTCTATTATTCCTTGTTTTATTTTTAAAGAGCCTTTTATTACATTTTCTTATACAACACTGAACAACCAAACCAAATAAAACAGTTCTGGCATGACATGATAAAATGATTAGATGAGAGGAAATAATATAGTCATTATCACCATCCCCAATTCCCACCACTCACCACAACAGTGAAAGGTAGCATCTAGTAAATCAGCAGATTATATGTTCCCAACACACCCGAGTCAACTAATCAGGGGTTGGATTCCAAAAAAAGCTTCCAAGGAAGGTTAAGCGAGCAACACTCTGAGCGCTTGCTCTCTCTCGCTCTCTCTCAGATGTTCTTGATGCTAATATGCTCTTGAGGAACTGGTCTCAGCTTAATAACAAGCCCTCTCTGAGTTGCAGGAATTGCTTTAAAGCAGGGAAATCTCTAAGATGTGCAGATAATACGATAAGACTTTGTTTAGGAATTGCTGAAGTAAATATAGAATATGTAAATAAATGGTAATATTAAAGGAATTTGTTTAGTAGTAGAAAAAAAACTGATGATGTAAACCCTTTCAGTAAGGAACATGACAGCAAATATCCAATAAAGTAGCGATCAAGTAGTGATTCCAGACTTTATAGAAGGCATCCACTGAAAAGTAAGGCACACAAGGGTCACTGAGGACACACTCCATTATAACTGTATTATTGTTGTGTTCTATTGTTCCAAGAAATGACCTTAATCCAAAAGAGCAAAATATTCTTCCTAGTTAAAGTCATTGTTTGACTTTTATGATCTTGCCATCTGGAACACCAAGAAAGGGGCACACAGGATCTAGCTCTGTTATATTATACAGTCCACTCAGAATAATGGATCAGCAACTAACAAAGGAAAAATTATTAGGGATCATTTCAAAACCATCCACTGCCATACACTACATAGACAAAAGTATTGGAACACTGGCCCATTTATTCTTCCTTTTGAGAGTAAAGGTATTTAGAGTCCTGCTTTGCTTGGAATAACTCTTACTATCCAGGAAAGACTTTGAACTAGATTTTGTAACTTTGCTGTGTGGAGTTGATTGCAGTGGCAAGAGCTGGAGATGTTTAATGATCTCCACCCACCCCACCTCATCCCCAATTCCTCTGCTTCCCAGTATTGGAGGAAGCACCGTCTGTGCTTCTCCAGGGTCCTATTTTGTTGGCAGTGCTTCTGTGTGTGCAAAGTAGATGAATGCATTCATTAGATACACTATGTCTGACCAAACATTGGACATAGAATGTCAACAGAATCTAAACTGGATGATGTCAGTCTTATTTATTTTTTCAATGCATGAGATGGAGAAGTGTCACAAAGGTCTCTGGTATTTACAGACTGTCCAGTTCCACAGAGGCCACTGTAGAGACCTCCCATCGGAGCCTTTCCTATGCGCCTCACTGGGCAGCTGTGGAGGAAGCAGGAGTCTCCAAAGCCCAGGGGAGAACCCCAAGATGGGGGCCTTCCAGACAGGAGAGTGGAAGAGAGGAAAGCAGTCTTGATAAGCTCATAGGTTCATAGTGAAGTGCAGTTTGTCATGCAGTCAGCAGAGGTGCAGTATGTGTGAACGATACCTCTTTGATCTGCTGCCAAACTGCTGTTAATGACATCATTAATGGGAACAGAATTTCCACTTTAAAAAACCTGTCAGCATCTCTGGAGTGTGTGTGTGTGTGTGTGTGTGTGTGTGTGTGTGTGTGTGTGTGTGTGTGTGTGTGTGTGTGTGTGTGTGTGTGTGTGTGTGTGTGTCACGTGTAAATATTGAATATGAGCCTTAAAGCGGAGCTCTCACTTGACATTTCACTGGTCTGCAATTAGAAGTATTTCTCAAATGGCATTTTTTAATTACACTCTGAAGCTGCTCACATGCTCAGTGCAGTGTGTCAGATCCTTCAGTCACCAGCCACTTTGTCAACAGTCAATCCGAGACCCTTATTAGTGTGGCAATGACTGGAGCATAGCATCAATTAGCCTAACCTCTGCGACCACCCACATACTTTTACACCATCTCCTTTCCATTTCTCTCTCTCTCTCTCTCTCCCATGCTCTCGTTCTCTTTCTCTCATGCTGCTCACTCGTTCTCTTTCACTCTCTCTCGCGCTCTCCTTGTGTCACTTAGCTCAGCTGAGTGCCTCTTATACAGAGAAATGCAGTAGACTGGAAATGGTTCATCCTCTCTCTCTCTCTCTCTCTCTCTCTCCCTCCCTCCCTCGTTCCCTCTCCCCCCAACCCCCGTTGTGGTCTCCCTTGTCCGTTCTTTGAGCGGCCTGCTTTTGGATAATTGTCTCTCTGTGCATTCCTCTTAAGCAGCACGCAGCTGTGGTAGGACAGCCTTAAACAGCACAAAGAGTCTGCTGTCTCAGTAGGGGACTCATCAGTGTGTGGCATACTCAATTACGCCTCCTTCAGCCCAGCAGCCCCCAGAAATGCTGCTCATCTTCTTCGCACTAGAGTCCAAATTAAGCACAGTGTTTTTAATGCTTTATTTTATTACTTATTATGCCTTTGTAAATCTTCCATGTTGCAAAACTGTCCCGCATACTGACAGAGTGTGTATGTTCTACTTTTCAGTCTTTATGGGCGACACATGCAGGCCAACCCTGAGGCACCCAAAAAGAATAACGACAAGTCCAAGAAGATCAGCCGCAAACCGCTGGCTGCCAAAAACAAGTGAAGATCAGGAGGGATGATGAAGGGCCCTTGTTTGCCCTTCCAAGCTGGACCTCACTGCATGTGCCTTTGCTCAGTTTTCTATTTATTTACCAAAGGAACACACACATACATTTTTATACTCTGCACACGTGTAATCTCACATTGTCCTCACAAGAGTTTTTCTCACCTACATTGATTATATAGACCCTCTCCATTAACGTGTTCTATTTGTGGCCTTACTGTCCTATGCTAAGTGTTACTTTAGCCCTGTTCAAGCTGAATTAGATTTATCAGAGGAGGGATATATGGGATAAACTATCCATATATTTTTTCCCAAGATTGAAACATCCTAGCCTGTATGTGTTGTTGCAGATTCATAACTGAATTAAAATCACGGATGTTGCCAATGATCACTAAAATTCCACCACTCTCCCAAAATAATCCAGGTTGAAAAGGGCTTCTGAAAACCATGGTTTACAAAACGTGTTTTATTTTTTTAAAGTTTAATGTGCTTTTACTTTTGTGCTATTTGAACTTTCTGCATTGTCATTCCTGAAAAAAGTAATATTCATTATTTTAGGAATTTCACCCAACAAGATATAGATCCACCCTTTCTTTCATGTTGTTAAATCACAAAAGTGTGGCATTGGACTGTACCTTAACATCAAGTCATTAAACTCAGTGATGGGACATTAGTATTGCATCTCAATACGGAAAAAGGATTTTATTTGTTGTTCAGAATTTAATTCAAAAGGTAAACTGTCATAAATGCATTGAAATATAACGGCAGTTAAAGTGACATTTAAAGCATTTGATATTTTTTTAACGTTGATACTTTGTGAGTAGTAATTCATTCTAACTTAAATGTTCTAATAATTTGAGAAAGATTTCTGATTTCATGAGCTGTAAGCCATACTAATCAACAGTAAACCAATGAAAGACGTTCACTTTGTGTACAATGGATATAAAATAGGACTGTTGACCTTTTTTAATGAAATTCTGAACTCAAATGAACTTTTTCACATATTTACATTGATGGCAATTGGCTGACAATCGTCTTATATTATCTTATAGCAACTTATATTAGAATCATCTAACACGGGTAGGTGAGTGGAGCATTAGGAGTCTTGCCCAGGGACTCTCGTTGTGTGGTGTGGTTGACGAGCTGGAAAATCAAACACTATTCTGCCACAGGAAAGGGCAGTGTGGTAAACCACTGCACTACATTATATTTTGACCTTCCCAGTTTGTCATGATATATATTTGTCCATATTGCTTCACTCTGAATATGAACTGTACAGCTTACCATTCAAACAGACAAGTAGCAAAGCCGTCTGCAGTGGAGAAGAAAGAATATTGTCATATCTCAGTTTGATTTGAACTGTCTAAACAGGGCTTGCAGCTTTTCTGTCGAGCAATTTCTGTCCTCCGGCATTGGGCTCAGCAGTGGTGGCTGTTGCGTAACCAGAGGGGGATTTTGAAGGGGTTTTAGGGGTCTTAGCCATGTCTGTGCAGGATTGTGTCCCGCCTCCAGGGGCATGCATCTGTCTCTTCCCTCTGCCAGAGCTCCTGCTTTTAATGACTCATATGAATGACTGCAAACTGGAGTTTTGAATGGTTTACAAACTGGAGACCAGTCCTAAAGCAACTTTGCAGCTCATTTGAGAGTGTTAACAATGGACAGCTTGTTCGTGCAAAAACATGTGTCCCAGATGGTCAGCCAAAAACATGGTGTTGGTTTACCCTTCAGTATTGTCTGGATCTGTCTGTGTACATGCTGGTGCTGTTCTGTACTGGACCCAAACTAATCATTGTAAAAGAGATCTGCCCTTTGCAGTGTTTTTAAAGTAAAGTATTAGAGAAACCACAGAATGTAACAGCGTCTGTGTTTGACATCGTTACAGATATGTGGAATATTATTACCATTATTACCATTCATCACAATGGCAATCAAAGAATGTAACTTTTGTTCTGTCCATCATGTTAGATTTGTTTCATTGGAACTATTTGAATAAAATAATCCATAATAGACCTGGTTTGGCTTTCAATCAATAGCTCTTTTTACAACAAAGGCATTGTCACAAAGCAGCTTTACAGAAATCCATGTCCAAGCCTCTTTTGAGCAGCCAGTGAGTGAGAGTGGCAAGGAAAATCTCCCTCAGACTTGGAGGAAGAATCCTTGAGAGGAACCGGGGCTCAAAAGGGGAACCCATCGTCTGTTCTAACACTGAGTAGCACAGTCAAAATAATTCAACAAAATGACATGAAAAACAAAAAAAATGTACGTCAGGTTCTAATAAATGCAGGTTAAATAATCCTAAACTGGCAGAGCAGTATCTAATGTGGGATGAAGACAGCGTCCTGGGGTAGTGGGGAGCCAGGTCGGATAACGTCAGGGGAGATCAGTCAGAATAGGTCATCTCAGTACATAGGAAACAGATACAACCCCAAGTCCAATGAAGTTTGGATACTGTGTAAAGCATAAATAAAAACAATACAATGATTTAAAATCCTTTTCAACTTATATTCAATTGAATGCACTACGAAGACATTTTTCAGATAATTAATGTTCAAATGGATAAACATGTTTAATCTTAGTTTTTTTGCAAATATTCACGCATTTTGAATTTGATTCCTGTAACACCTTCCAAAAATATTGGGACAGAGGCATATTTAATACATGGTTACATCACCGTTTCTATCAACAACATTCACTAATGTGAACTGAGGACACTAATTGTTGAAGCTTTGTAGGTGGAATTCTTTCCCATTCATGCTTCTTGTACTACTTCAGTTGCTCAACAGTCCGGGGTCTCCATGGTTGTATATTGCGCTTCATAATGCGACACACATTTTCAGTAGGAGACAGGTCTGGATTTTCTGCACCTGCACTCTCTTACAATGAAGACACACTGTTGTAAAAAGTGCTGAATGTGGCTTGGCATTGTCTTGCTGAAACAAGCAGGGATGTCTCTGAAAAAGATGTTGCTTGGATGGCAGCATATGTTGCTCCAATAACTGTATGTACCTTTCTACAGTAATAGTTCAATCTTAATCAATATTCACTCAATATTCACTTTGCCACGTTGAAGAATACTCTAAAAACACCTGTTTGGAACATTCCACAGGTGAACGGGTTAATTGGAAACAGATATTTTTCATTATTGGCTATAAAGGGAGCATCCCTGAAGCTGCGTGAGCAAACAGTCCATCAGTTTAAAAACAATGTCTCTCAACATACAATTGCAAGGAATTTAGAGATTACATCATCTTAAGTCCAATCTGAAAGAACCTCTTCCGTGACCTTCAAACCCTCAGACAGCACTGCATTGAAAAATGACATCATTCTGTAATGCGTATTACCACATGGGCTCAGGAACATCATTGTCAGTGAACCCAGTTCATCTCTCCATCTACAAGTGCAAGTTACCATGCAAAGCCAAAGCCATATATCAACACCACCCGAAAACGCTGCCAGCCAGGGACCGATCTCATCTGAGAAGGACTGACACAAAGTGGAAAAGTGTCCTTTATTTCAATTTATTTTTGGAAATCACAACGGATGTCATCCTCCAAGCCACAGAGGAAAAGGACTGTTCGGATTGTTATGAGCACAAAGTTCAAAAGCCAGGATCTCTGATGGTATGGGGGTGTTAGTGCCCATGGCCTGTGTAACTTGCACATCTGTGAAGGCACCATTAACGCTGAAAGGTACATACAGGTTTTGGAGCAACATATGCTGCCATCCAAGCAATGTCTATCCCTGCTTATTTCAGCAAGACAATGCCAAACCACATTCTACACGTGCCCAGACCTGCCTCCTACTGAAAATGTGTGGTGCATTATGAAGTGAAATTTTTGCCAACGGAGACCCCGAACTGTTGAGCAACTGAAGCATGAATGGGAAAGAATTCCACCTTCAAAGCTTCAACAATTAGCGTCCTCAGTTCCCAATGAGTAAATGTAAAATGAGTACAGATTTGCAAAAAACAATAAAGTTTATCTGTTTGAACATGAAATATTTTGTCTTTGTTGTGTGTTCAACTGAATATAGGTTGAAAAGTATTTGCAAATCATTGTATTCTGTATTGTATCCCAGCTTAATAGGAATTGGGGTTGTAGGAAGACAAAAGGCTGGTTGGAAGGTTGAAGCAAATATTGGGGGAAATAGGTAATAATTAGATAATCTGGTGAAAAACCTGTAAAGCAGGTGGTAGTAGTAGTAGTTAGTATTAGTAGTTAGTAATAGTAGTAGTAAGTAGTAGTAGTAGTAGTAGTAGTTAGTAGTATTAGTTAGTAATACTAGTAGTAAGTAGTAGTAGTTAGTAGAAGTAGTAGTAGTAATAGTAGTAGTAGTAATTAGTAGTAGTAGTAATTAGTAGTAGTAGTTAGTAATAGTTAGCAGTAGTAGTATTAGTAGTAGTAGTAGTAGTAATAGAAAGTAGTATTAGTAGTTAGTAATAGTTAGTAGTAGTACATTTACATTTGCAGCATTTAGCAGACACCCTTTTCCAGAATGACTTACAAAAGTGCTTTGCTGTTCACTCAGAAAATATCCTTAGCTAGCAGATGAGGCGAAAATCTAGAGATTCCTCACACTTAGATCCTGTTGAAACAAATGTCTTTATGGAGTTAAATACTCCTGAAACAGATGAGTCTTCAGTCTGCGTTTGAAGAGGGTGAGGGACTCAGCTGTTCAGGATCCCAGGTGACTGAATTTAGGAACATTGAAGACGAGCCGCGCTGCTGCATTCTGGATAAGTTGCAATGGTCTGATGGTCCGCATAGGAAGGCCAGCCAGTAGGGAGTTGCAGTGGTCTAGTCTTGAAATGACAGGAGCCTGAATAAGCACCTGAGTGGCCTCTCTAGACAGAAAGGGTCGAATTCTCCTGATGTTATAAAGGAGAAATCTGCAAGACCGAGTCAGGTTTGCAACATGAGCTGTGAACGATAACTGGTCATCCACTACTACACCAAGGCTCTGTGCTTCTGCAGATGGAGTGACCAGTGAGTTCTCAAGGGAAATGGTAAGGTCCACTGCTTCTAGGAATGAATAGCAATTCGGCCTTGCTGGGGTTGAGTTTGAGGTGATGGGCTGCCATCCATGATGAGATATCAGAGAGGCAAGCTGAGATACGAGATGAGACCTGGGTGTCGGAAGGTGGGAAAGAGAGGATGAGTTGAGTGTCATCAGCATAGCAGTGGTAAGTAAAACCATGAGAACATATTACTTTACCAAGAGAAGTAGTGTAGAGGGAAAAGAGAAGAGGACCAAGTACTGACCCTTGAGGAACACCGGTGGAGAGTCTGCGTGGAGCTGATATGGCTCCCTGCCATGTGACCTGGTAAGAACGCTCTTCCAGGTATGATGCAAACCATTGTAATGCAGAACCAGTGATTCCAAGGCTACCAAGGATTGAGAGGAGGATCTTGTCATCTACTGTATCAAAGGCTGCAGAGAGGTCGATAAGAATTATGGCAGATGATAGTTTGGCTGATCTAGCAGCATGGAGATTCTCAGTGACCGCAATGTTGAGTGTGCCGGTTTGAAGCCAGATTAGTAGTAGTAGTAATAGTAGTAGTAGTAGTAGTAGTTAGTAGTAGTAGTAATTATTAGTAGTAGTAATTAGTAGTAGTAGTTAGTAATAGGTAGTAGTAGTAGTAGTTAGTAGTAGTTAGTAGTAGTAATAGTAGTAGTAGTTAGTAGTAGTAGTAGTAGTGGTTAGTAGTAGTAGTAGTTAGTAATAGGTAGTAGTAGTAGTAGTTCGTAGTAGTTAGTAGTAGTAGTAGTAGTAGTTAGTAGTAGTAGTAGTTAGTAGTAGTTAGTAGTAGTAGTAGTTAGTAGTAGTTAGTAAAAGTAGTAGTAGTAGTAGTTAGTAGTAGTAGTAGTAGTAGTTAGTAGTTAGTAGTAGTTAGTAGTAGTAGTAGTAGTAGTAGTTAGTAGTAGTTAGTAGTAGTAGTTAGTAGTAGTAGTTAGTAGTAGTAGTAGTAGTAGTTAGTAGTAGTTAGTAGTAGTAGTTAGTAGTAGTAGTAGTAGTTAGTAGTAGTTAGTAGTAGTAGCATAGCAGCAGCGCAGCAGCAGCAGCCAGCAGCAGCAGCAGCAGCAGCAGCAGCCAGCAGCAGCCAGCAGCCAGCAGCAGCAGCAGCAGCAGCCAGCAGCAGCAGCCAGCAGCCAGCAGCAGCCAGCAGCAGCAGCCAGCAGCAGCAGCAGCAGCAGCCAGCAGCAGCAGCCAGCAGTCAGCAGCAGCCAGCAGCAGCAGCCAGCAGCAGCAGCGCAGCAGCAGCCGCAGCCAGCAGCAGCCAGCAGCAGCAGCAGCAGCAGCAGCCAGCAGCAGCCAGCAGCAGCAGCAGCAGCCAGCAGCAGCCAGCAGCAAGGCAGCCAGCAGCAGCAGCAGCAGCAGCAGCAGCAGCCAGTGCAGCCAGCAGCAGCCAGCAGCAGCAGCAGCAGCAGCCAGCAGCAGCAGCCAGCAGCCAGCAGCCAGCAGCAGCAGCCAGCAGCAGCAGCAGCAGCAGCCAGCAGCAGCAGCCAGCAGCCGCAGCAGCCAGCAGCAGCAGCCAGCAGCGCAGCCAGCAAGCAGCAGCAGCAGCCAGCAGCCAGCAGCAGCCAGCAGCAGCGCAGCAGCAGCTAGCAGCAGCAGCAGCAGCAGCAGCAGCAGCCAGCAGCCTGCAGCAGCCAGCAGCAGCAGCCAGCAGCAGCAGCAGCAGCAGCTAGCAGCAGCCAGCAGCAGCTAGTAGTAGTAGTAGTAGTAGTAGTAGTAGTTAGTAGTAGTAGTAGTAGTTAGTAGAAACTGCAGTAATGAACAGAAACCTGTAATCAGCCTGTACCTGTAATGGAGGAACAGCAGGAAAAGAAGGGGTTAACAAAAGCCAGGATGAAGAGAAATGTTTTGAGTCCTGAGCAGCAACAGTAAATCGTGGTTTCTGATCAACCAGAGCATCATCACCTCCTGCTTCTACATGCACTCCATTTAATCACTTTCACCAGCCTGGCACACAAACACACCACCACCATGCCAGTGCGTCACTGCACGTTGAGAATGACCCACCCCATATACCGCTCTGGTCCTGTGGGGTCCTCACCATGAGGAAAACGTGTGATTAATTAAGAAGATTTGATGCAGAAAACAAACACATCGGACTGCAGTCCACTCCGCTGGACAGTGCTTGTTAACTTATTGCTACAGTCTCAAGATCTTGGCTTGAACTCACAGATGGCCAGTCACATCACCAAACCTATGACCCATCGAAAAAATGTTGATGCTATTGGTCGCTAAGTATTGACACTTCACTTCCACAGCTAAGCTCCTAAGATACTGCAGAATATTTAAGATACATGGGATGGATTATCACAGGACACCATTATGAACCTCGACAACTCCTTTCAAAGACATGCGAAATGTTGTGTTGTACCCAACGCCACACTACATTTGTATGTGTAGCTTAATAAATATTCTCGTGATTGCCCTATATCTTAATCATGTATTGTTCCCGGTGACCTTAACTTTACTTCTTACCAAAATGAACTTTTCCATGATGTTCTATCTTGTTTAGATGCTGTAGTATGCTCAACAAAAAAAAATTATTGCCATGCATGCTATTTTTATTTAATACGTAAGTTATATATCAAATTCTAATCAAGGGAAATGCGAGATGTATTCTGTTAGCAGCACTTTCTAAGTTGTAAACTTTGAGTTATAAAGTTGGAAACTGATGAGTTTAAATAGCACCTGATTAGAGTGTGATGATGGTGCTGATGGTGATCATCACATCTGGAAACTGATCTGACCCACAGGGAGGTCATGTAATGCCTTGCCCACCCCAGTGACAGGAGATAAAGAGAGGGTGTTGACCTTTCAGTGCTGTAACAGATATGTGTGTGTGTGTGTGTGTGTGTGTGTGTGTGTGTGTGTGTGTGTGTGTGTGTGTGTGTGAGGTAAAGGTAAAGTGGGTTTGTACATACCCTGAGAGGTCCCGTCACACACCTTTTTCTGCTGTTATTACTCTCATTATTATCCTGTCTCAGGCACTGTGTGTGTCCTCCTGTCCTCCTCATTCACACCTCCTTACACTCACACACCAGTTGGCAAGCACATCTGTCCACAGCGCACCGTTGAGTGCATGCCACAAAACAACACACTTTCCACCAGCCCTTCAATACACCCTTCATCTCAGGCTTTTCAGTACTCTCTTTCCCTTTTTTAAACTTTCCCTTGGCCTCATCGTCAGGCTAATGCAACAGAGGCCACCCGTCCGCACACAAACACACACATTCTCTCTTCATCCAGCAGTTTGAGGGGAGATAAAAAGTGTGGTTTGGAAGTTAGCACCAAACTCTGGGCCATTCATTATGGGACAGAGGCTCACACAATCAATCTCCTCCTTCCCAGAATAACGGCTTTCCGGCTCCTTATCTCAGCCTGTCCAATCCTTCTGTCAGAGTCAACAGGAAATGGGATGTTGAGGTTTAAAAATGACTCTTTGTGGCGATAGATCATTATGCATGCCATACACCAGGCTCTGACACCAATTACTCACTGACCTTTCAAAGTAATCGTCCTGTGTACTTTTTTCCCACCCAAAGTCAAAGCCACTGGAAAAGCCATGTAGATCTCAGTTTCAGGTGATTACTTTTTCTGTTTGGTTTGTTTTGTTTCACTTACATTGTCCAATCTATGACCTTCTCTTTTGTCTATGCGTCTCAATCTCACAATACAATGCTCTGGCCAACTAAATCATTGATTTTTGGCTGTTGATTTATGGCTGTGAGAGACTGTTGTACTGCTAGAGAGCATGTTCTGAACCATCTAAGGGAGGGATGGTCAGCAGACGCTGAAACCCAGAATGCTCCAGATTATCTGGAAACCAAGGTCAGAGTCAGCAGACCTATTATATTCTCATTAAATACTGTTTTGTTTTAACAGAGAACATGAGTAACCCTATTTAATCCCAAATCAAATACTGAACAGTTATGCCACCAGCTGTGTGTAACCCTGAAAAGCACCTTTAGACACGCGGTGGTTTAGCACTGCTTTAATGACTGATTGAGAAAGATCTGTGTATTGAGGTGTTTTGTTTCTGTTTCGTGTTACTGCTCTAATGCATGCATTCTCATCAGTGAATGTTTACACTGCGATAGATCATTTTGAGATGGTATTAACATGCAATATTTCTCATCAGAAATGCCAATTGATGCATCCGCAGTTTTCAATACAGAACATGAACACATCTGGGAACTTTCATCATTCTTGCTAAATGTCTTCTCGAGTATTGGAATACAAATTTAGCAGTGGAAGATGACATCAGTCAAGAACACATGTACGCAAGAACACAAGAACACATACTGACAAATGGACCCATTTCTCAAGCTCAGTGATCTGTGATTTTATATTATTTTTTACTTTTTGACTCTTCAATATTTTTCAATTCTGCGGTCAATCGAATTAGTTAATTAAATTGTTGATCATTGATATCCATAGACAGGTTTCCAGTTCACAAACAATACTGGGTGCTTTGCAGCCATGGGGCCAAAGTGCTTTTCGTAACATAGCCAGTAACCAGATTTTAAAGTTAGTTAACTGCTGTATCCATGTAGACATTACACGGTTTGTAAATGTTAGTCAAATATTAGTTGACTACCAGTATTATTTGTCCTCCAATATTTTACTGTGTTAGTTGCTTCCCATCCTCTCCATATTTAACAATTCTGTGAGTAAGGCAGTACCATGATAGGTGTCACTGAGCTAATATTAGGTGAAGGTAAAAATGTTATGATAAGGATACTTTATGATTTTAAACAGCTACTGTAAAACACAGCACATGACATGTGTAACAGTAAGGAAATGGCTGGCGTTGATTACTTTGGAAGCCTCAATAGCTCAGACCCCATCAATTTCCTCACCAACTTGATCCATAATCTTAAGAAATTTGAGGCGAAGTGATATTATCCTTTCAGGATATTAAACATTAAACATGCTTAATGCTCAGTGCCCTTGTCATTGCTGCTCTATAGCAGGATGAGCGCTGTTTTCTGTTACTTTCTGCCCCATGGCTGACCGCGCATTCGTGAAGATTCTATCCTTCTGTAATTTATTATTTTGTTGTGGTAACGCTTATGTGACAGCAACAATATCCTAATCCAATAATCTGCAGCACTTTTGTTTCACATGTCTTCCAGTGACTGAAAGTGATGATGTACAAATATGCATTCATTTATACATCCATTTATGGCTTGAGGTTGATAAAATGAACATCCTTAAACACATGCTACGCATCGAAATGGATTCCTATTGACATGAGTATGTCAGCAATGAGACCTATGAGTGTCTGGAATCAATAAAGTAGTAATTTAAACATGATTTTGAGGACACTATAAATGATTCACGGGTAATTTATAGTAAACATCGTGACTCTACCACATGATCAGAATATACTAGAAATGTGCTGAGTCTGAAAGCACAATGATGCCTGCTCATACAGCTGCAAGCTAGACCAATGATAGTTATGGAGCCACTGACGCTGTGAAGTTCAGATTTTCTCCCGTAACGTTAGTTCATTAATGGGAGGCTTATATTTGTAATCAACATAATCAAGGATTATTTCATGAACAGAACAGAGCTACTAACTTTGAGAATTCTGTGTGTGTGTGTGTGTGTGTGTGTGTGTGTGTGTGTGTCTGTGTGTGTGTGTGTGTGTACGGAGCTAAATCACGCTCAGACAAACATTTGTTAATATGACTGGTGATGATGTGCATCAAAGACATTAGTGCCATCTAATTCACTGTTAGAAAGCAGTCTTCAAAGCAGGCAAACATAAAATGATAAACTTTGATTACAGTATATATATATATATATATATTTACTGTGTTAAACAATTGAAAAACATAAAACTGGAAAACAATAAAAGCAAATAATTTAAAAATCTGTGTCCCTTCACTCATTTCATATTTTACTCTGCAAGTTTAAACTCCACCTATCAAGTATAGGATAGGCCTTCCTATTCTCGGACAATTGTGACCATGCAAGGGCTTAGTGTTGAAAAGATATAACAGGATTTGGCACTTGAGCCGAAACTCCATGTCAAATGTTTGTGGACACCCCCTTCTAATGAACGCATTCAGCTACTGTAGGTTGCACCTGTTGCTGAAATTAAAAACACATGAGGTCCCTGTAGAGAAGGGGGACTGTCATTAGAATAGGACTCTGATAAACATGAACCTACTGGCATCATGCCTAATGCCTGGCATGTGCTATACAGGTATAAAGTCAGCATCATGTGATTTGTAGTTCAACTCTGAATATGGGAATAAACAGTACACAAAACATATATAGTAAACATAACAACACAGTAAACATATGAACTATATATACAGTGTTGCTAAGCACAAGACCATTTTTTATTAGAGTACATTTCTCACGCTTCTGAAAATGCAGAATGCACCATAATCTGTGACTGAGCATTTGGTGACTTAAACAAAAGTAACTCTACTTTTTTCATCCTTTGTCAGTTGTTTGTAAGAGTGATATTTTCAGACAGGCTTGGTACAAGAAACAGAGTAAATTGTGTAATTACTGGTTAGCAGGGATGTCTTAAAACTCTACCAGCCTAAAACAAGACCTTTAATTTTCTTGAGCTAAAGTACCACCATTAAGGCACTGAAGTACAACTGCTTCCAGTCTGTCCATTCTTCTTACTTTCTAGAAATAATGGACTGATGTTTTGTTCTGAGATTTTGAAATGTAAATAAAAGTGGATATAAACAAAAGTCTTCACATGGCATTTAATATAAATAAGCCTAACGATTCATTAAATATCTTAAAAAACTGGAACCCTCAGGCCCAATGAACTTCTTAATCTGTTAAGCTCGTTTTCACCCCTTCTGGGGTGTTCATTTAGATACAAAGCATGACTTAATTTGTGTGGAAAATCACAGGAACAAAATTGCTGCAGTAAGTGATTGTTTCTGAGTAGAGCCGATTCTCAAATCTAATGATTTCTGCTTTGTGCGTAGGGGCAATCCATCACTTGCCAGTATACTATTGGCAAAGGTGCAGCCAATGAGCAATGATCGCTCTGTTACCTTCTCTACAACTCACTCTCCAGCAATGATACAATATTTACAACAGATATGCAATAACAGATATAAATGTCCAATATGCAAAATATCTACAGAGTAATGACCTACAAATCACAATCTTTTACTTAGAATGTCATTAATTATGGTTTAGTTATGTTATGTTGAATACAAAACAACCAAAATGGATAGATGGTTGGATTTTGGATGAATTAATGAATAAACTGTTGGATAAACTGATGAAAAATATTTTATCAAATCTACTCTCAAGTGTTGCTGCTCACATAATAGCATCATGTACAATGGACTGCTGGATGGACAGATGGACGGATGGACTTGATGGATGATGGATGGATGGATGGATGGATGGATTGATTTGCCTACCTGTATAACTTAATTCAAATGTAACTCACTCAGAAAAAGTGTTAACCCAATGCCATAAATGTAAATAGATGGATGTATCACTGGAGGAAGGGATGGATGGATGGATGGATGGATGGACAGGAGGGATGATGGATGGTGGATAATGCATGAAGGATTGGAAAGATAAATGTTTATATGGATGGATGGATGGATGAATAGATTAATTAATAGGTGATGGATGGATGGATTGCTGGATAAATTAATAGATAGATAGATAGATAGATAGATAGATAGATAGATAGATAGATAGATAGATAGATAGATAGATAGATAGATAGATAGATAGATAGATAGATAGATAGAAGGATGCCAACCTGTTTGACTTGATTCAAAAGCTGCTCTGGATGGATCAATGTGATGAATGGATGATGGATGGATGGATGGATGGATGGATGGATGGATGTGGTGGATTCACCCACCTGTTTTGACTTGATTCAAATGCTGCTCTGGATAAGAGAACAGCCAAAGGCCATGGATGGATGAGTGGATGATGGATGGATGAGTGGATGATGGATGGATGTGGATGGATATGGATTCGCCCACCCGTTTGATCTTCTGATTCAAATGCTGCTCTGGATAAGAGCCTCAGCCAGCCACAAAGGTAAAATGGATGGACAGATGTATGAATGGAAGGGAGGATTGGACGGAGGAAGTTCATCAGTCACCAAATTAGGGAGGTAAAGAGAGATATTGTGAGGTGTTAGATGTGCGCTGGTGTTAACTGCTTTGTGCTTTAAGAGTCAGGGAAGAAGGTGATGGAGAATGGTCGTATGGGTGGTGGTCGTGTCTGTGATAAGCCTGCGCCTGCCGATTCTCCTCCCTCTCCCCCTCTCTCTCTCTCCCCTCACCCCTCTTTCTTTCTCTCTGTCTCTCTCCCTTTCTCCAGGCTTGCGCAGGCTCTCCTGATCTCTATGTGCGCGCGCGCGTGTGTGTGTGTGTGTGTGTGTATGTGTGTGTGTTTGAAGGCGATCCTTTCTACCTTGCTGCTGCTCCCATGCCGTCTGCTCGTGCCTGTAAGCGCGCAGGAGCACTTTAAAAGCGCGTGGGGAAAGAGGAGCGCGCCCTGCTCCTCCCGCGCGCCTCCGTCTCTCCACACGTGCCACTGAGAGAGACTGAAGAAAGCAGCGCGCGCCAGAAGACCACCAAACTTTTTTTTTAACGAGACTTGAATTAGCAAACATCAGCAGAAAAAGTTCAGCAGGAGAAGAAGCAGTAAAAAAAGGGAAAGCGCGGCGGGGGGCCCTGCCCAAACAGCCTCATTAACATTAACAACAAAGCAAATTGGTGCTCCTTTTTCTGTCTTAAGGGGACCCTCATCAACCAGCAAGATTTCGCCCAAAAGCAGGCAGGAGGAGCGTCCCCGCGCCGACCAGGCTGGTGTTGAAGCGCCGATCGCAGCCGGGGTGCTCGAGTGGTCATGGCAGCTGCTGCTGGTCGTGCTCATCCCGGAAAGCTGGTCAGTCTGCCGGCACGTCGGCGCACTACGAGATGCTCGGCACGTGCAGGATGGTGTGCGACCCCTACGGCACCAAGTCGCCCACCAGCACGGCCACGGCGGCGGACCCGGCGCGCGACGGCGGCCTCGTGCAGTCGCTGCCCACCTTCATCCAGGGGCCCAAAGGGGAACCCGGGCGACCTGGAAAGGCGGGGCCCAGGGGCCCACCCGGTGAGCCGGGACCCCCCGGACCCCCCGGCCCGCCCGGAGAGAGGGGGGATCCGGGACGTCCCGGCTTACCCGGACCTCCGGGACCCAACGGCGCGGGCGCCATCAGCGCGGCCACGTACAGCACCGTGCCCAAGATCGCCTTTTACGCGGGACTGAAGAAGCAGCACGAGGGCGACGAGCTGCTCAAGTTCGACGAC